>JAIPRK010001118.1:28939-60202 GCA_025469195.1 Chaitophorus viminalis
TATATATATATATAATATTATGAAATTGAAATCTTCAGGAAATGCGTATTGCTCAGTCGTATACACCAATGTTAATAAAGTTGTTTGCAAATTGATTGAAATAATAAAATAATATTTAGGAATTACCTACCGTTGATCAACATCTAAAATGGGACACTCACATAACTAACATAGGTAATAATTAAATTACGAAAAATACACTGTCTATTTATTAACGCACGAAAACTCTTAAATATTCAAGTCTTACGCGTATGATTTGTTTTTCCATGGAACAGTCTATTCTACAATACGGTATAACAACTTGGGGCGGTTTAGGAATTGTAGCAAGTAATAAGATATTGAGATCTCGAAAAAAAAAAAACCGAATATAAAATACGAATCGAAAAGGGAATCAGACTACAGCGGGTGGTGCGACCGATGAGTGGTGGGTGTACAGTTAGGTGAAATGCAAAAAACCACACTTACCGGAAGCGAAGCAATGGTTAGCCGGCGGCGGGGGTGGTGCTCGCGCCGCGACCATCGCCGTTTCTTTGGCGTGCAGCGCCCCGCCGCCGCCGTCCACCGCGGCGTTGTGTATGATTTCCACGGCGGACTTGTTGATGTCCAGCGGATGGATGATCTCCAGCTTGGGCCTGGGCGACGGTTGCGGCGGCGCTGCGGCCGTGGCCACCGACTCCCGGCTGGGAATCCGCAGGAACTTCTTGATCTTCAGGCCCACCTTGCCCGCTTTGCTGTACTTCTTCTTCTCGTACGCGGGCCGCTTGCCGCCGGTCAACGGGAGCGTGTACGACTCGCGCGCGGCCACCGTCGCCGGCTCGCCACCGGCCACGGCGTCCGCCTGTTCCCGGTAACTGTGCCGGACCTGCGGCGACGACGACGACGACGACGACGACGACGACTGTTCCTTCTCGATCTGCTCGCAGTACTCGGCCAGTAGCTTGCGGTTGGCCACGGTCACGTCGTCCGGCCTGAACTCGTCGTCCGACAACGAACTGTTCGCGCTGTGGTACACGATGGTGGCCGGGTCGGCCACGGTGCCGCCGCACTTGCCCGCGGCTGATGGTGGCAGCGGTGGCGGCTTCGGGGCCTGTCGCTTGATACTCCTGGGACACTCGGGCGGGCTGTTGCTGCAGATGGATGTCTGTAAATAAAAATGGGCCCATGGATGCGTCTTGTTAATCTTTCTCTTTTCGTATAAATTATATACACTTGCATTGCACGTGTAATAAAAACGTTTCATTTTAATTTATTTATTTTTTTTTTCCGAAAGTAAGAAATTTTAAAATCCAATATAGCCATTTTATGGTTAATTTTTTTTAAAAAAATATTATTTCCAGAAAATATTACTTATATGATTATAAGTTAATTTTATATAGTTTTTTGAAATCAACAAAAATTCCAATTAACAGCACGGCAATATAAGATCGTCAAAATAAGAAAAATATTTAAATCTTACCAAACTTTAAAAATTGTTTAAAAGTTAACGACTAATTATTATATATAAATGACAATCTCGTATATCAAAATTTTCCTTAAAACTAAATTTATGGATATATTGGGTATTTTTAAAAAGATTTAAATACAACTTTAAATTTTTAAACGGGTCTTATAATTATAATTAAATTAAAAATATGTTTATTATAGTGCTAAGTATAATCATTATTTTTAAAAGAAAAAAAAAATTTAAACATAGAGCAGAACAAAAGTTGTTGCACTTGTTAGATCTCCGTGGGACAACCTGTATTGTACGTTCACATTTTTATTCATATAAGTACTCAAAACTCATGTGCTGTATACAATGTCTCCCACGCGAAGATTTACCGCCCATTATAACGATAAGTTATGAGATTATCAAGATTTTTAAAGTCTGTATATAATAGGACTCGCAGGAAAAATGGTTATACAATTCATTGTGCTGATTGAGTTTTTATGTTTTAATAAACAATTATTCCAAAAAATAAAAATAGACTTTTCACAGAAATAGAATCTATACCTGTACTAGGCTATAAAACAAAACTAATCACTAATCAGAAAACGAGACAAAACACTTCAAACGTCAATATTTTCAGAAGGATAAGTTTTATAAAATGGATTTCTTTAAATTACCCAAGAATAATATTATAAAATGTTATTTTTTAATCAAATCGCAAATACCATAAAAGAATATCTTTTTAACTATAATATGTGAATCGTATATAAGAACAGAATTTAATTATGTTCATTATCTTAGAATATATCGTTATGGGAATATATTTTCTCGTGGGACACCCCGTATACCAGTATAATATGTCTTATATTTATACATTTCCCTAGAACACATAATTTTATAGTGTATTACATACTCTGCGTCCGTGCGTCGTCCATACGTTAGCCTTCGGGTTGTTATTACTGTTACTATTATAACTTTTTTAACCGATTGTCGAACGTCGAGCCTCGTTCGATTGAGCCGGTCCCAATGTGTATAATACATAGGTACTGTTATAATAATATATTATATACAATTACAGCCCACCCCGACATATTTGGTTGTCCTCCAACGTCGATTAATCAATATATATATATATAAAATCCAAATACCACTGACTCACTGATCGCTGTATCTCAAAAACTACTCAACGTACGGACTTGAAATTTGGAATAGAGGTTCTTCTCATATTTTCACCGTGCAATAAGAAAGGATTTTTTAAAAATCATATTTTTATGGGGTGGTGACCGTTTGGGCTCTGGGTCAGACGTAATTTTTTTTACTCATTGGTTACTAAGGTAATATTTAATAGTGTTTTAAGATATTGGATAAACAGTGCATATTTTGAGTCACTATGATAACCAAAATAACAATCAAATAACTAACACACAAAAATATTACCTTGGTAGTTGGTAACCAGTAATGAAAAAACGGAACTATAAAATTACACCAAAGTTAAGGTACCTACCTTAAAGCTAACCGTTGAAGGTGCAGGTATGAAAAATAATTGGTAGTTTCGTTTTATATTATAGAAACATGTTTGCATCGGCCAAGAAATGTTCCGAGCAAAATCATGTAAAATTACATCAAAGTATAGTTAAGGTTACCTTTAATCTAACCAAACATAGCTAGGCTCTATACAATGTAAGGTAGTATTATTCCTTTAAGGACTATGCCCTGGCGACGACTACTCCGAGACTTCGAGCGAAGCCGGGTAATTCAGCTATATATATATAAGAAAGTCGTGTTAGTTCCACTATTTATAACTCAAAAACGGATGAACCGATTTGTCTGAAAATTGCCGTAAGAAAAAATGAAATTGACTAATAATAAAAGTATGAAAAATAAAATTCCCGAACCGGAACTACTGAAGCTACGGGGAAGAAATTTGGTCAGAAGAAAATTGAAGCTGATCAAACATATTTATTTATACATATTCTATTAAAAACTATACCCAGCCAAGACTGTTCCGTGCGAAAAGCCGGGTAATTCAGCTAGTATAATAATAATTGTATGTGAAATATTTTTTACTGCTGCAAGCCCCCAAAAGAATCATTATCAGACGCGCATACCTTTTTGATTGGCGTCCTGGGGGGCGTAGTAGAGATGATGTTAGCACCACCGGTAATCGCGGTGGTAGGGCAGTGATGGTTAGTGGTGTCCCGCAACGGTGACGAAACTTCCTTGAAGTTGTGCAGGAACGATCGGTTAACCGGGTTGGACACTGCAGCCGTCGTCGTGACGGCCGGGTCGCCAGGCTCGTCCGAATCGGCTTTTCCGTCCGGCTCGCCGGCCATTTCCCTGCTGGTCAACGACGATTCCGGCGTGGTGGTGGTGGCGGTACCGGAAGAAACGGAAACGGACTTTGACGGTTCCGGTTTTTGGGACGAGGCCACGGCCAATTTGAGCTTGAAGTGCATGGTGCCCATGCGCGGCACGTTGCTCCTGGTCTTGTACGGCGCCGCGGCCGCGTCCGGTTCCGGGTCTTTGACCGGCACGTGCACGTCGTTCTCTTGGTCCGGCGGATGAAGTTTGACTTCGGGGATCTCCGCGGCGCAACTCGGTAGTTGCGGCGGCGGCGGTGGTGCGGCCGTTTTCACCTGTTCGTCGGCCGCGGGCAAGCTGCACCGTCTGATGTTCAAATACGGCTCGTTCGAGTTGGCCACCAGCAGCGAGCTCCTGGACAGCGTGGTCGGTTTCCTCGTCGTGGCTTCAGTCTTTGGCGTTTGCTGCGCGTCGTCTTTGCCGTCGGCCGTTTTGTGCAGCGCCTCCTTGGCGGCGGTCGCGGCCGCCAACTCTTTGTTCTTTAGGAAGTTGAACACGAGCGACTTGGGCGGTTCCGCGGCGAACGGCTGGACGGCGACCTGCAGCGGCGGCGATTTGTTTTGCGCGGGTTTCGCGGGTGTGTTGTTGCCCACTCGCACCGTCGCCGCGGCTTTCGGTGGTCCATAGTTGTTGTTGTTGTTGTTGCAGTTGACCGATTTCTCAGGCACGATCGACTGCAGTTTGCTGTTGACGTTCGTGTTGGCTTCCGTCAGCCTTCTCAGCTCGTCGTCGTCCTCGGAATCCAAGTACTCGGAACGGTTCTCCTCGTCCGAGGAATATTCCTCGTCCGTCGAGTACTCTTCGCCCCCGTATCCGATGACTTCCGACTCGACGTTAGAAAACGATACATTTCGCGACTTGACGCACGAACCGTTCACCTTCAATATACTCTACGGGAGTAGCAACACAAAAAAACACAGAAAAAAAAAATCAATTTTTTAAGTTTGAATGCATAATAATATGCAAGTGTAAATAACAATCATATACCTACACCAGAAATAACTAGTTACAAACATTATGTGCACAAGTATGTAGGTACAGTCGGCAGTTCGAGTTTTTCGCTTCACTATATATGCATATAGCTAATCGATTAAGTGTCCGTGAAATGGTGAAATATAGTATGCACATGAATGTCAGTAACAATGGTTTACTAATAATAAAGAAGTAAGTAGGGTACTTAGCAATGTCTAGGGGCTTTGACAGGTAAATTTAAAAACATTAATTTTCTGTAAGAACGGATCCGTCCAGGAATTATTTATTTGATATAAAATGGGTATTTTATCATTTTTAAGTTAGTTTTTTTTATTGGCTGCAAGACGATATAGGACTAGATGTACGACAAAGGCATGATTCGCCGGAAAATCTACAGTACATTATAATTAGAATTTAACTATAGTTCTTATATATGAATGTCTTGTCGTACACCTTGATATATATTTTAAAAAAAAATTATAAATAATGCCAGCATATACCAAATACATGCATTAATTCATTTTGATTTTCCATTGGGTATACCATTCATTTGTCAAATTTTTAGGCGAGCCTAAACAATAGCTAAATATTATTTTTTTTTACCTTAAAGTATACCGTAAAAGTAAAGTTCACCAACTCAAAAGTTATGTCTCAATTAATTTAAATGTTAATAAACTATTGTATGGGCAAAAAATTAATAAAATTCGATTATATTTTAAACTACGCTGTGTTTATTACACGTATATAGGTATAAACACGAGCGTTTATTTGTATTATCTAAAAATAGTGCGCTTTTACCGCCATAGTTCACAATTGTTCGGAATCTGCACGATATCTATTTTATACATATAATGTGTGTACGTAATCGAGGTGAGAGTATGTGTATCTATAATTTTTGTTATGGGCATTTCTACCTGTGCTGGAGATATTTCCGGTAATGGTTTGTAGTCGACATGCACTCGTTTGGGCTTTTCAGGGTGCTCCTCTTTGGGACGGAAACAGTTGGAGCACAATTCTTTTTTCCAGGCATTCTGTTTGAATCTCGGGCAAACCACTTCTGGTGACATGGTGGTTCAATTGCAGATTCTAACGTGAACTCTTTCCGATTTTTTATTTGCCATAATCCTGGAAAAATTCAAATGGAAATATTGAATAAGATGTATGCATATGTATTATATCTATTGCGTCATAATGGTTTTAAAATAATAGGCAACGGGAAATACGTAACGCGTATGTATTGAGTGTTAATGACTCATTGAAATAATTTATTATATATTAACTGAATAAGAATATAGTGATATGTTCATTTTATTTAATATCACGCTGTTCAACATTTATGTACTCATTTAGTAAAAAAAAAAAAAAAACAATAAATAACTATCACCTATCTCTAAAACCACTGTATTTATATCAACGCACGTCACACACCCATGCGACTTGAAGTGCCCAACTAGTTTTTATAAGTGAAAAAATTAAAAGCACCTACATATACATTATACATGTTTACGTAGATTTCTATAGAATAATATGAATATACCTATACATTGTACCCTGGAATAAATAACCATAAAATAGAAAGTAAAATTTTAAAGGTGAACATTATTTTCGAGTGATTTTGGTATTTTAATAGTTCTTTTAACATTATGCTTCATGTGTAACCTTTTTTAATGTACATATCTATTACTTTTTAAAATCATAATCATACAATTTAATGATCCGATAAGGACTACATAATAAGGATTTGTTTTCATTTTCCACCCGTCGTTACGCTTGCCATAGTAATATTGGCTTGTAAAAAAAGTACCGGGTAATAATGCTATAGGTAATGTTTTAACACTTTTGCTTCGGAGTGTATAATACTGTAACATATAATAAGATAACGTAACGCTTATAAGTTACAAGTTATAAATATAAAGAGAGTACAATAAAAGGGAAAATGATATTTCACTAAAAGACGCACAAATATATGATACAATCAGTGAAGTTATACATCATTATGTGTTGAAAATGCGTTGTAGAACTCGTACATATTATTATCATCACATAATCGCATCGTATACATATTTTGTTACATGATTTTAAAGTCTAATAAAGTGAGTGTTTTCTTTTTCTTTTTGGAATTTATAAATAACTTAACATCTATATTGTAGAGAAAAAAAAAACACAATTACGAATATCAACGAAAACATATTATTATTTGAAAATATTCGATAATCATAATAACATTTTGTTGTCATGTTAAATGTATCATTTTGCTTATAGACATTTTTTTTCTTTTTTTTTTATATAAATACTACGTAAAACATACAGAATATAACGTATCAGCATTGTGGAGAATAAGAAATACATTATTGTTCTAAGTGAACTATCCTTGCTCATCAAACCTATTATCTAAATTCTACATTTCTACATCTACACCACAAGAAATACCCCAGGCGGTTACATCGTACTAATATAATATAATATCGTTTGAAACGGATTATTAGAAAAACATCGAAAGTTTGAAACATTTTAGTCGAAATAAGTATAAAAAACGTCAATAATAGTATTGTTGTCGTTGTCGCATCCTCGTTGTATCTATAACCAGAGTAAAAGAAAATAAGAACACAAACAACTACCTGTCAACTGATATTATTATTATTACTATTACACGATACGAGTGGATTCACAACAAATGACGATAACGATAAAGAGAGGACTTTTGAAGAATGCCGAGTCATTTGTTGAACAAAATAGTAAAAATATTAAAAATTTCGCCGAGCGCATCCGCCGCGACTCCAGCAGAAGTTAAATAGAGCATCGCGCTCCGCGACGGTTTTTGCCTTGAATATCATACGCGTTTATTTATAAAATAATATAATTAATTTTCTTTATTTTAAAATGAGAATAAGCCCAGCATTACATGTGCGGCTATATTAACGCGGTCAGCCGTCGAAATTCAAACATAACGCATGTGCGCGTGAACAAACGCGGATCGTCAATATTTTAATCGGTCGGTGCACATTTGCGTCGTATAACATTGAACAGATATTGCACAGCAATATAGTAGTGAATCATACAAATACATTTTTTAATTTCGTTATTTTTTTGTGAATATAAACAAAAATAAACGGCACCGCGTAAAAATCCTAGCGAAACCGGTTTAGATTTAATTTATTTTCCAATTCCATATATTATTTTTCTTTATAATATTATTATCATCACCATTCACTTAATATTGCAGGAAACAATAAATTAGATATTTTATGCACTGGCGACAAATGAACAATTTTTCTTCCCCCCTTCATCACCTTTTCTTATTGGCCATATATGTGATTCTGGCATGTAGCAAAAAATTACCATCATGAATTGTCCATTTGTGTAGTAAAACATGACGTACTGCAGGCATAACTAACTGGGAATTGAAAATTGTCAGTATTACACACTAAATGCGCACGCATATCTCTGAGATGATAACGGGATGGAGGGTGCGGTTCTTCTTCTTCAATGGGGCCGATTAGGGTTGATTTAAAATAACTTCCGTTTTATTTATAGAAACCGATATATCGGGTAAGTGAGGTCGTCCATCACTAGAGATTTCACTATTATGTGTGCGGTGTTTGAAAAAACGACACGTGGTTTCTCGTGCATCAGGCACCGAGAAAGTATCACGTATACTATAAGCGCGCTCTGGTGTGTGTGTGTGTGTGTGTGTGTGTGTGTGTGTGTGTGTGTGTGTGTGTGTGTGTGTGTGTGTGTGTGTGTGTGTTTATCGCATGTATAATAAATTCAACGTGGAGAAAAAGACGTGCGTCTATAAAAGTTTCCGGTTAACGACTGACATTTGTGCGACGTCAGCGTGGGATGGGTGCGGCGCGGGGTGGGCTAGTATAGAGAGCCGAAAGGGCACAGCGAGCGTGGATAAGTCGGAATTGAATGTGTATAAGAAGTTGACGGCGTTGAGAACTAGACTGTTAATTGACGAGTCCTTCGAGTGCGTTATATATTAATGCGTTTTTTCCCTACTTTTCCCTATCTTCAATTCTCCTATTCACTTTACTAGGCAGGCGTGCCCGTTATATTATCGGCATGTCTCCGCACTTGCTCATTAGACCGTGTTCCTTCCATTGCACGTACGTATAAATATATATATACAAGTTATAAGAATACGCACAATAATAATGAACGACAATAATGATAACAATCGTGCAATCCGGTCGCGCGAGGAGATCGTTGACGTTCGCGCCGCCGCTGCGTCTACCAGGCGGCTGAAACGGTTAGGAGCCGGTCAGCGCACGTATAACCTTGATAGCACCTAACCCGCTCCTAAGACGATGTCAATTTCGTCAAATTGTATTGTAATACACAAAAGAATCGTACGAAGAAAGAGAATAAATATTTGGTAAAAATCGGCAATATACGTGCGATGTGTTTATCATATTGTATCGCACTCTACAGCACACACACACACACACACACACACACACACACACACACACACACCACGCGAGAAGTTTTAAAATTTTCGATTCAACAAAGACATTACACATTTTACCGAGACACTAACCGAGTTTAAAATAAAGTTTTTCTTTTCTTTTCCCGAGCTTAGAATGTTCTGGTTGTAAATTTTGATCAAGCCTTTGGGAGATACATCTACGATAATATACGAGAGTATAATATTAAATTGTACCACACTGACCTTCGCTCAACTGATTTGTTTTTCGAATGCGATGATTTATTATGGGTATTTCAACTGAGTACAATAAATAAAACGACTAACGCAACAATGAAATCAGTGTCTTATTCTCTTCAGGCTATTCTAGCGTACCCGTACATCGAGATATATAGGTACCCAGACGGTACCTATATATATATATATATATATACTTAATTATAATACGCGCGCCAGACGACAATGATGTCATTGGAAGGATATACATAATATATATTATATATAAACGTATACCTAAATTGCAGGCCAATTGCCAGCTGCACTGAAAAACCGATATCGACTGCGTACGTGCTGCTACTGCGACGATGAGGATTTGGAAATGCCAAACCAAGCAATTCCTAAGGCATGTATGTATAATACTCGTATATACATATAATATATTATATACATATGTAGACACACGTGGGAAAAATTCTAATCATAGAATCTGCAGTATGGCTGTGCATTTTTGTAAACATTGGCATTTTTGTCAACCGATGATGAGTTTTGTGCGATATCGATGAAAACGATTTAACCTTTTGAAGTGTATTACACTAATTACACGCACCGAAGCGTGTGGGCGCGTACAACCGACGTATAATATGTCGGTAAACGTGACGTGTGTTTTCGACCTCGAGATATATGGGTATGTCGTATGTTCCGTCGATTGTCGGGTACGCGGTCGCGTTATTATATATTATACATTTATATGTTATACAGACATCGATATTGCCGTAAAAATATAATATAGCTACAGCACGGCCGAAACGTGCCGTGCAAAACGACTAAAGTAATACGTCTATAGACCTGATGCGGACGTTTGTTATTCCGAGTGCGCGAGACACGCCCGTCTGCGCCCGGTATATGTATAACTTATAACATATATTATATTATTTATATCGGTCGTCCACGGACAATCTTTATGTTTGCGCTGCACAAGTCCTAGTAGCACGTCCGACGATCTTCCGATATACAGTGGGAGACCGGCACGCGACGGCCGACGGTTGTGTAGTCGAGAATATGAAAACAAACGAAGTGAAAATGCGCACTATATATGGCTATTATAATTCGACAGTGCGGGAACCATATGTATTATTATTGTGTTATAATATTATATTATAATACACGAAACGCGGATGAAAACCGATTGAAACACAAAGAAACGCGTGGCGATGAGATCAAAAGGACCTTGAATCGTCGACAACACTTTATCGTATTATACAGAATCGTATACCTATATAATACACAATAAACACGTATATTTAATATTATATATTATAATCTACAGTATTGGCCGTTCATGGTTAGACTTTTATACATGTCGTGCACGGAACCTTCAACGGGTGGACTCAAACGGGTATTCGTATAAGTTATATAACCTAATATTATTACCTGCAATTATAAATATGTACTATACGTCCAATACTACATGCACATAATATATACATGATTGAAACGAAACGTTATTACAGTTCGACCTACGAATTTGAAACGTCGCGGTATCAACACCACCGATTTCCATCAAAGTTTTTTGTTCTAAGGCCGATTTCGTTTTGTTTTTATCCAGCTGTGTGCGTGCATCACACACTCAGCCGTTCGGCCAATGGTTGTCCAATTTAAAAATAGCTCCTAACAAATTGAAATAAATTACCGACGGGCGTCGATGTTCAATAATGGTTTTAATATTACGCATGGTACGCAGAGCATCAAGCACAAACAAATTGTGCTATATCAATGTAAATTGGACGGTGTTTAATTCAAGTATATCGTTTACTCGTCTATTATATTCGCACTATAGTTGCTTATTCAAGAGATAATCCGTCGGTAAATTACCTATATAGAATTGCGCCGCATAATATATAATTACACACACATAATAATCAAACTGAATTGAAAGTCGTAATAATATTAATAGTAATAATAATAATAATAATAATAATAATAATAATAATAATAATAATAATACACACAGGCACGTATACAGGGGTTTGGGGGTTCAAACCCCCCCCCCGAAATAATTTTTTTTTGTAATTTATTTATTTCATACACAAATAATAAAATATAAAATGTAGTATTGATTATTGTACATTTTTTATGAACCCCCCCCCCGATTTTTTTTTGTGTACGTGCCTGCATCATATGATAATTACTGATAACAGTTGTGTAACAAAACAAAAGAATTATTGATTCTGTTGTCCAAATGCGAAAAATAATACTATAATATGACGCGGTTTCAATGACTCACAATTTAGTATTCAGTCAATTCGTCTCAGTGTACACGTTTTAGCCACTTACCAATGAAAATTTTTCAGCTTATATTAATCGGCACTAAATAATAATAATAATTAATGTGTGTACTGGTATTATTTATATACAGGGTATATAACTCATTCCGATATAATATCCTTATTATCCCGATAAAATAAATATGATCAAATTCTGTTTTTTTTTTATTTTATATGGCCGATATATACATATATATTTTATATTTTGTATATCTGGATAAACATTTTTTAAAAAAAATTTTGATTTTATAACTTTCAAAAAAATAGAAATTTAGTAATTTGTAAAGCTAATAAAGGTCGACACTTTAACTTTTTACTTTCAATAATCTCATGAATTATAATTATATTTATGTTTTTTACTTACAAAATATTAGTGTTCAATAGAGCCGTTATAGAGCAATAAATTATAACGTGTAACCAAAGTCCATAATGTGATTAATTTGATAAGATATTATGCAATAAAGTTAGCAACTGGAAAAGCTATGAACACCAGAATATATACTAATAGAGGTATATGTAGTATTTCAAAGAAAATTAATTACTTATACCGTAATGTTATAATTTAAACGGATATGTTAATACAATTTTTTTTTCAAATATCTATAGAGAAATTTATTGCTCTATTGATTTTGTTTTGCTGTTTATAGTTTCTTCGAGAAAGCACGAACGTAATTTATTTAGGTGAGCAGTTAAAATATTGTTGCGTATCGTGTAGTTTTATTTTCTATACTTTCATTGATATATTATAGCAAATAGAATAGTTGTGGCATAATATTATAATACAGCGATGAATTATTATGTGCAGCTGTTGGAGGCATATTTTACACATAAATAATAATAGAATATATGTCACTGAGCCATTGGATTTTTCGTAAGTTTATGTAGATAATTTGCACTATAGAAATCATTTATATTAAGATATCTTAACCGTCTAACGTATACCAAATATATATATATATATTAAGCTTTACGAATTTTATGGTTAAAAAAAATACAGAAAAATATTTATAAAAAGCTCAGTTAAATGGTTGAAAACCAAAAATTTTGTACAATGTTAAAAAGAAGACCTATCAGCTTCTCGATTGGTATAATTTTAATAATCTATATATTATGGAACACAGCGTGTTTCGGTTAAATATATTCATACGATTTAATGATAAACTGACAATTAGGTTTTAACTACATTAGTATTTTTGGAAACAAATTTTAAAAAAACTTTCAAAACATTTATTTTGAATTTAATAAAATGCACCAATTTTTTCAATATAAATTATAAATAGATTAAAATGTAGATTTGAATTGTATTTTTTGAATTAAAATAGAGAAATATGTTATTTAAGTGTTCTATTAATATTTTCATTGCAACGAATTCTTTGAAAATAGGATTACCTACATTTGAATGCCTACCTACCTAATCTGCCATATAAATCCAATTAATTTTACATTTTCATATTTATGATACGTCTAACACATGTTGTTGATAGATTATTTCACGAGTGATTGGACATTTTGAAAGTCGATTATAAATAAATTCGATTTTAAGAGAATTTAAATCGAGTTTCTTTTTGTTTTTGTTATAAAGTGTAGTCAGTTAAAACTAAAAACGTATTACCAAGAAAGGGATCGAAAGATCGGAAGGAAAAACGTAAATTGCTTGGTACAACGTATAATGACGTAACACGATATTTTATATTCATAAACATGGAATAATTCATGCTGGTAAACAATAATACCATCAATATCCAGGTTGTAAACATTACTTTTTTTCTATAAAATCTACTGCAAATCAATTTTGTATTGCCTCCGGGAATGTAATCGTGCACTGTGATAGCCATTTATTAATTGTTCAGGTCAGGTCCTTTCGTTTTCTACGACCATTCATATCGAGCAAGTATATTGTATATCAAATATGCTCTCATTGTCACACACACACATACAAGCATAATAGAATATGGTGGCAAATTGGTTTTTTGAACAATGAAATTGTTCTTCCTAAAAGCGAGGTCGACAGAAGAAATTTTCGATGAAAAGTTTGAGAATAGCATGTAAGCACATAGGTCGTTCACAAGACGAATCGTTTTTCATTATACCGGTATATGTATTTCACTGTATATATTTTATATATAAAAACGCACAGTACGATAAAGCTAATTTCATGAATATTACTTCTTGGTTCATTTTTTTTTTCTACATTTAAGTCAAATATATACTAACATAATATGATATTGTAAATTATAACAAACAGCTCCAAATTTTAGGGGTTAAAAATGAGTTTGAAGTCAAACATACTCAACTATTCTTAACTAACCCACATGTTAATATTTTTGTCATAATTGACTCGCAATGATTGCAGAGGAATTTTTTAAGTAGCTATCATTTTTAGAAACCATCGACTCTATAAATGATGGTTTACTATAATATTATATAGTATGTATCAATTGTATCTAATCTTTATTAATTTTACAATCTTGATGATAACGAAAATTGGTGAATTATTTACTTAATAATATTGTAATATTATTATTACCTATATATATTTAGTATATATTGTAGTGTATAATATACATTATAATTAATAATTATATTATTATTGCAATAAAACCGAATGAAGAAGATAAAAAATAAATAAATCAAAACATTGGTGCATTAACAATTTTAACTCAAAATATTCAGCTATTTAAAATAATATAAGCCACCTAAATAGTAAGTTTAGGCATGAAATTAGGGTATTTGGAGCTATTTGAAAATCATTTTTAAAACCAATTTGAAAAATTATTTAATATAAATATAATTAATATAAATGAAATTTATATTTATATCTTTGACTGCCTTTATGGAAACATATAATCCACTAAGTGTTAATAACGTTCTCAAGACATGTGCAGTTGGTGGTGCTAATGCCAAAGAGAAAAACGAATCTCCAGGCCATGGTATTCCTCTCGCTAAAACTCATAGTTATATACTTTTATAAAATAATTGTATTTTAATATAAATAAAAATAAATAGTTATATATTATATAGGTAGTATGAATATTATCAAATAGGTAGCTAAAAGTGTGTGCTTTTTATATACATTTTAATTTGTAATTAGAAAATTTGAAACCACTATAATATTTGAATAGTAGTAGATCATAAAATTATAATATACTTGCACACCGTGATTAAATACCTATGTGTGTGTGATATTATGTATGCACTTAGTTATTTTTAGTTATTGAATATTAATATACGAGTATATAGTAAATAAATTATGATTTTAACTAAAAATTTTGAGTGAAATCTTTAAGACACATCACTTGCAAAGTGTCTCACGAGATTATACTAAAATAAAATGATGAGGTATCGAAGTTTTCATTACCCACATGACTTTGAACTTGTGAAGCCTCACGAGACACCTTGTATAAATGATATATTTATACATATAAGACGTACTCGTATACACATTTAGGAATTATATGCTTAAAACTCAAGGGTGGATAGAAAATAAATTATTTTACTTATTACTGAAAGTTTTACTGAAGTCGAATACTAAATACGTTTAAACGCACAAACTATACGTTAGTATACTCTTTCCAATTGAGACAGTTATATTATAAGTATTCATTATATTAATTACAATGTGATAAAGAAGAAAAACACTAACTATTCACGATAATAGTTCATCGGATTATATTTTAACAGGTAAGGGGTCATGTGGTCGAATGCTGTATGTTCGAACGTTAAATGTACGAAAAATTATCTATTCGAAAAGTCGTATGTTCGAAATTACCGATAAATGAAACACGAATTTTACCAAAATATTTATTATTTGTTTAATTTGATTCCCTCAAGTATATATAATTCTGAACGGTTGTAAAAATCATAAATTTATTATTTCCTTCGATCACATTTTTCAAAAGAAAGGTTGTCCTGAAATTTTATTTTGAAGTTCCAAGGAAGGTATATAATTTAATGAAACTGGTTCTAGTTCTTTTCCTTTTTTTGTCTTTTTACGATTTGCTTGGATGCATTTTTAATTACTTAAGATGAAATTATAACGTTGCAATTCGCAATTTCGTTTTGATATATTTGATTTGGTGAATCTTGTGAATTTTAAGCACATTTTTTAATTTTATTTTTTAGAATTTTGCAATGATATTTAACTGTATCTGGTGCGTGATAATGATCATTATTAATAAAACAATTGTCTTGTTTATGTTCACCGTGCTCAAATATTGTCCAA
The DNA here is from genome assembly GCA_025469195.1 of Chaitophorus viminalis. Classification (NCBI taxonomy): domain Eukaryota; kingdom Metazoa; phylum Arthropoda; class Insecta; order Hemiptera; family Aphididae; genus Chaitophorus; species Chaitophorus viminalis. The sequence goes on from JAIPRK010001118.1 coordinate 44,899, forward strand.
AATGTTGCTCCATATCGTTTTGTACATTTTCAATAATATATATTATTTTAATCACGTACACGTATTCGCAGTCTTTTCTTATCAAACATGTATTCATAATTATTTACAAGTAACATTTCTTTGTCATGTATACTTTTAAATGTCTGTATACTAGCCATTAAAAAAAAAAAAAATCACTTTCACAAATTGTATAAAATATTATTTAAAAACAACGTTCTAACGAAATTGTGTTCGATACTTTTGTATTGATGTATCAAACTGTACTGATAGATGACAGAAAAAATAATTTTTAATAATATCTATAATGCTTTCCCCACATAAAATCAATAAAGATAAGATTTGTGAAATCCAATATAATGAAAACGCGATTAATGTTATTAGTGTTATTTTAGTTTAGTTTCATTTATCGACAGTTTCGCACATACTTACCTTTCGAACATATAATCTTTCGAACTGATAACCTTTCGCACACTAAACGTTCGAACATACGACATTCGAACACATGACAGGCTACCATTTTAACATCAGCAGTAGGCATTTTAAAAATGATTATTTTTTAAATTTCATGAAAATTGTCTAATCATCGTGTTATACGTATGTACAATTTCGAACCAGTAACTATAGCACGTTGCTCTTTACTCATTAAAAAAAAAATTATCAGCCAAAACCATGTCTCGCTAAAAAGATAACCGTCATTATTCAAGAAACTTCTTGGGTATCGTCGAAACTCTTAATAAAGCCTAGTTTAAAGGCTTCTTATTTTTACTATAAATATTTATATATTTACCAATATATTGTCCTAGTTAAATAACTTTTACCAACCGTACACATCTTTTACACAGCTTTGAGTTATTAATTGTATAACGCTTGAAATGTAAATAAAAATAAAATATTTTAACAAGTCACCACCACAAATGAATATAAATTACCGAATTAAAACAATGTTCATCAATGTTTAATATTATTAAACAGCTGTTACAAAATATAATTTTTTTATTTGGATAGTCTTTATTCATTAATTTATATTTTTTTTATTTCTATCTAAATCTGTTTTGTTTATTATAGTATAGTAAGACAGCAATTTGAATGTTAAATTTTGTTTTGATTATTCAACTCCTTCGCATACTACAAACTGGTTGCACAATAATTGTTATCTAGGGTTGTTTGGTCATTTATTAAATTTCATTGAAATATGATTGCACATAAGCAACATAAATAAGTGATATATAAATGACCAATGGAAAATTAATCCATACAATTCCCCAAAAATATATAGTTATCCTAGAAAAATTTTAAAATATTTAATATTTAATTTATTTATTATTGTATGCATGTGTACAAGTAAAGAAAAATAAAAGAAAATGTCATATTATTTATATACAAACATGAATGATAATACTACCTATATAAAATAAAAATAATTCAGAGTATGAACATCGATATTATACAATACAAACACAAAATATAATTATAATCTGATATCAGTGATAAAAAATAAAATATATACAGGTTACCTACGTGTCCATTTTGCTTATGCTGACCATAATGAATTGAATGACCCAATTAAAGTTTCAAATATCCAAAAACTAGACGATTAGCTGTTATTTGCCGGGTAAGAATTTTTAAACAATAAGTATAATAAGCATAATCACATCATGTAAAAACAATAAAATCGATGTATTAGCTGTAACTTATAATAGGTACTAATAGAACGGAAAAAACCGGTCGAGTCAAATTATCAGAATTTCGTGATGTTCTATAATAATAGTATTACAATGTCATTCGAATGGTTACGCACATGTTTACGCTGGCTGTACGTAAATAATAAATTGGAGGACATTACAACGAATGGTTCATGAAGAAAACGAATACTATACCGATTTCCTATTACAGTTCTTCGAAAGATTTGTTTTTTTTACGAATAAAAAAATTTTTTTATTAAGTATACATGCTGTATGTTTCATAAATCATTTTATATTAAATTTCAAAAAAATATCCATGATTGATTTATATTTGAAATAATGTCACGCTTCACGCCAATCCTCAATTCAAGTTCACGGCACTCTGGTGTAAAACCATTGTAATAATATGTAGTATTTTTATATTGTATATTTTTGTATCGGTTCTGTTTTACTGCATTTACTTTATTGTTCCTCAGCAATAATTCGATATTTTTAATTTCTTAAATACCGACCGCTGAAACACGGTGGATGTCAATTGACAAATCATTTGTTGCCAGCCGATTTTTCGAGTGGCTCCAAAGGATATTACTATGTATACGCAAGTATATGTAGTAGGTATAGTAATATAATAATAACTATCATCATGCAATATATCTTTCATTTTAGGGTACCTATAAATCTTGCACGTATATATTATAATATTATTATATACGCATCCTGTATTTGTCAAGTAAATTATACTCTAATTACGTGGTGGTAGTTTCCTATGTCGTTTTCGTTTTGGTGTCGTGTTGCAAACAGTATATGAAGATTTGCTAATTAGATAATAATTATTTGAAATAAGCTCGACATGAACCACTATGGAGCGTATGATGGTTTGATAAAATGGTTTGATTCTATTTATAGGTAGTTATTATAATATCCTCACTCAATTTATTTTTTTATTGCACCTATACATTATGAGGCACCCAAAGTAGTTAGGTTGTATTTGTTTTCCATACTTCCAGAGCGTTATTTAATTTCGTTTATTGGATAGGTATTATTATTTATTATACTTATGTTATGTATATTATTTAACGTATAATGCATATATTATACAGAGTGGATAATTTCAGCCATTACATTTTAAATGGTTTGAACGTTTAAACATAAATGATAATATTATAGCCATTTGAATGTGTATTTAAAGATAGAGATAAATTAATTTTCAAGTATGAATCATATATTTATCAGGCTTCCATGGTAGAAATTCGATACTCAAGAAAACGGAGTTCAAAATTAAATTATTAGTTGCTAAATCATAGAGTATATACATTAAGTAATGGCATATAACGGTTAATTTGATTATTATTTTATTTGCTTCAAAAACCGGCCGTTTTGTATGATAGAAATACAATAAATACGAAAAACTACATTCCAATATCAAAATGTTATGACTCTAGTGGACACAAATTATTCAAAACTGATTACATGTATCCGAAAAAATACATGGACAAAAGTTAACAAAGAAGAGTTCACGTTTCTTGCGAATCCGATTCGTAGAGAGAGGTGAAAACGTCGATTGACTGTCGTCTAACCACAAACAGACCCTTCATCTCCCGCTATCTACAACAAATATTGACAAACATCACCCTGATGAACATCACGCATATCCCCCAACGACTTTAGGGTTCCTACTGTCAAATTCAGTTTTGCTATATTTTCCTTTGCGTTTACTCCCCAATGTTTACATATGAATAATAAAAAAAAAAAATTGTCTGATGTATTTGAACCCTTTATTGTGCTGGTGGCACATATACCACTCTCGATAATACTTGATTGCAACAGACTCTTCTGAAACATTTGTCTTCATATTTTATTGTCTATATATTTATAGATTTACTACACATCAAGCGTGCAATGATATCGATAAATTTCCATTGTTATAAAATATTACCGATCACATATTATTATTACTTAAATAAATACAGTGTATGGTACACAATATTTCCTCGAACCACTATGCTGTTAAAGTCTAAAACATGCCTAGGATGAGCCTCGGCAATGAATTAATTGAGGATTAGTTCTCGAAGTTTTAAAGCTGTTTAGGTTTTTGTTACTTTAACCGTTATAAATATACATTAATAACGTGGTTTCAGTTCGCTATTGACCTGCAACATGGCCGTACGTGTGTACGGTTGTTCGCTCTGTTATCGCGTTTGAATATGTAAACAATTAACACTTCACGGGTTTCACTCTGTTGAACGCGTTTTCGTTCCAATATGAACAACACTACCTTTCCGATAATTTCTAAATCCAAACGGTCGCTGCCATTTTCTCCAAATTCTCCTATCCAAACGGATAAAAAAAAAATGTAAATTTTTTGTTTCGCCAAATAAATTCGCTATTCTAGCTAACGAAGAGGACAATGAAATTCAACTCGACACCTCTGGTGATACTTCTGTTATAACCAACGAGTCTTTACTTCATCATCAACAGGACAACCTCAGAGCTCCACCAATATACGTTAGTAATATCACCAACTACTTCGCATTCAAAAATGCGTTGATACAAATCACCGGACCAAACGGTTTTTCTCGTAAGTCTTCCTTCTATGTCTTCCTTCCTGATTATTCAACCGCATGACGAAATATGTATAACTTTATCATTGATCATCTAAAGGACACCAGTGCCTCTTTTCATACTTTCATGCCTCCACCATGTCGACCTTATAAGGTCATTATAAGATACTTACACCACACTACACTCTACTCCGATATATCTGATGCTCTTTCGAAGCTAGGCCACTCCACCAGACGAGATCCAAGCGTCATAAAAAATGGTCACCCATACCCACTATTTCTTGTGGAGTTAAATCCCAACACCAACAATAAAGAAATCCTAAATTTTTCCTCAATTTTGCACACCCATATAAAAGTCGAATTACCATATAAGACCAAGAGTGGTCCTCCTCAGTGCCAAAACTGCCAGAACTACGATCACACCACAAACTATTGTCACCATCCTTCACGGTGTGTTAAATGTGGGGGTGACCATCACACCGAAGATTGCACCAAAAACAAAATCAGTCCAGCCAAGTGTGCCCTGTACATGGGCGATCACACTTCAATTACAAAGGATGTCATATTTTCAAAGCACTTCTCAAATGGCGCAAAACCACTCATTCAAAACCACAGAATCCGAATCCGGTACTCACTAATCTTCATCTCCAAACTCCTCTTCTCCCTCCCAAAGATTCGTACGTGTCCGCTACTAATTCCAAAAATACACCACTACCCAATATCCATGCAATTGATAAGTCACTAACTAAATTTATGTCAGAACTTTCTTCATTAATCACTCCCTCTTTACGCTCCTTACAGTTGTTCTTAATAAATAGCTAGTTCCATAGTCCGATACTCCGATCACCTTTCTTATCTCATAATTAAATTAAATTCTAATATTTGTAATCACCAGATATGTAATTTTATTTATTGTACCTTATTGGTCTTCAATTCATATTATTATAATTTATATTAATATTTTAAGTCAATATCATATTGTAATGTTTAATGTTGTACTATTACAGATTTGTAACTATTGAGCTATCATAGTTTTTAACTAGAAGCTAATAAAAAAAAAATTATAAAAAATAAAATAAAAACGTCGTTTTAAATTAATAGATTAAGTTGTTCCTACAATTACATATTCAAAATAAAACAATTAATAATTGGAAAAAAATTAACATATATAATCAATAATCATTGTTCTGTATCTATTACTTTTCACTACAGATCTAAACTTTCAATACTCATAATTAACCATACAGACTGTTGACAGTTATTTTTAATCGTTTAGAGATTATCAAATTAAACTTTACAAATCACTACACATCAATAATTCTAATCGGGTTAGGTTCGAGTTGGTGAGGTTGTTCGGCTTCATATTATTATAATACTCAGCATTACAATATGATGATATGTGACATTATGGTACCAACTAATATTATGTATGCATATTGATTTGAAACTGTAAGTAGTAATTCAAATATTTTTTAAGCTACCTACTAGAGAATTTGTAAGAAAAATAATCTCTCTGATATCTATGATAAAAAATACATTTAAACCGATTGAAACCAAAAACTATTTTTTCAGGAATAACAATATATTTATATATCGATTTCATGGTATAATTTCTTATACTTTGCATAGTAAGATATTAAATGGGATTTTAATTTTATTTTTCGGCAAAGTAGGTATCAATATAGATATGCATACTATAACTATAGTATTATACAAAACTAAATTAATGTAATAGTATAATATAATTGTATGCTTTTAGTAGTATATGATTATATCAAGGACATTTACTATACCTACCATAATATAGACATATCTTTAGTTACGATTTAATTGATTTAATATACTGAAGGAAGATGGATAAAATATAATTGACCAAAGTACAATGACAAATATATTAAACTATATTTTGATTTTTAATTGAATATAATTTATTTATATAATGGTGATGACATAATTATGAAGAATAGATTAATAAACATAATGAAGTTCAAAAAAAAAAAATATATCACCTTTCTGATGGAGATTCCCTGAATATGATGCAATAATGCATCTAAAGAAGTTAAAATACGATAGTTAGTACACCAAACAACAGACGAGCCGTAAACTTATGCTTTTAGCATTTAAAATAAGTACAATTTGATTGTGTAACAATTGTTATTAAATTGTAGGTATATAATTGTAAAATGTACCAACTGCCTTTTTAACGCGTAAAATATTCTCAATTAACATTTATGACAAAGTTATTTTTTTAAATACTTAACCTAATATTTCCGGTCATTCATTAAAACTTGATATTTTTCTCACGATTTTAATTTTTTTATGTATTTCCCTTATTTATTTAAATACTTTTTGTTATTTTAAATAATACATTTCACAATTTTATATCGATAAATATTTTTCCCAGTAAACAGATGGGTGTCAAACAATCAAACATCTTAATACTATGAGTTCTGATTATCAAAATATATTAATCATTATTCATTTTTTGTTTTGTTCTTTTGATCTTTATATCACATCATAAATTTCATTATATTTTCGTCGCACAATCATAGTGAGATTTTCAAAACATTAAAAAGTACGAAATCGTCTTATACGAAATATTTATAATAACATAGAGAATAATAATTTGATGTATAACTACACGGGGTTACGTGATACATGAACGGATATCATTCAATGGCTTAAATTATGTCAATTGTGCGAATACATTTCACTATGAAAAATAAAATAGACATAATTCACCTTAATGAGCCTTTCCAATGGAAAAAGTGACAAATAACCTGTACGAATACATTGCCTAGGTATAATATTATTTTATACGGCCATAGCCCATAGGCATAAAGGCGTAACTAGAGATTGCTTGAAGCTGACCCCTCCCCAAAGTTTTCTTGAAGCCTCACCAGAATTAGTTGGCTAAATGTATGTACCTCGGTAAATGACTTACTCGGACACATCTCACAAAAATAAAAGAAACAAACTAACCCACGCCTACACCTTATCCACCTATTAGTCATTACTATTCCCTTCAGTGGGTGTAAAAACAAACTTTTAATATACAAAAAACTATAACCTTCTTTTGATCATATGATGTATAATGTACAAATTTTGGGGTTATGTCAATGTAAACTTTTCAACATAAAAATTATACAAGATTTCAATATATTTGTCTTCGACAGGCCCATGGTATTTTACAAATAATGCACTGCATAAATATCTACTAAATATGTAATAGCAATGAATAAATTAGTTTTCTTTAATTTCTTATAATAATCGATTTGAATGTAACTTAATATTATTTTCATCACACGCTTAAACTTTAAGATAAAACTGTAAAAAGGCTGTAATATTCTTTACATATATGTAGTGTATTTATAAAAAAATAAATAAAAATACATATGGTAAACGAAATAGCAATCAGACATTATAAAAATTCCACTCTAAGCTCCATTCAAACCAAAACTCATTATCCTTCCGTATATCCTCGATCACCATTCCTAACAATCCACCAAAAAGGTCAAAAAAAAAAAAATTCTTAAATTTTTTTTAGTATATTTTCGGGTTTGAAGTACAGTGTCAAACAAGAAACTGTATTTGTTTTTGCTACTGATTTTTTGGAAAAAACAATGATGGTTTTTTTCACAAATTATTAATTATTATTTATTACCTCGAAAAATGCTTATGGAAACTTATTGTAAGCATCTTTAATACTTTTATTTAATGTATATTATACGACAAACATTTATAATAACCTAAGGTGATTTAATATATTTAAGTTGCAAATTGCTGTATTTTAATAGGTATGAATTTATAATATATTATTTGAACATTTTTTTATAATTTATGGATAAATAGTTCTAATAATAAATAGTCCAAGTTTTTTTGTCATACACTAAATAAAGATAATTTTCTAATTTATAAAAAATGCCTGAATATAATTCAAAACTGCCACAACAATAAAATATTATAAATAATCGTTAATACATGAAAAAATTAATCGATATTAGATCACTATTATCTCATCAAGAAATTGAATTTAGAGGCCATATAGAAAAAAAAAATTCCTTAAATAAAAGTTCTTTAATCTAATTAATTGATAACTCATGATAAATAAATTATTTGCTAAAATATTTACTTAATTAATTACTGTTTACAGAAAAATTAATTTGACTTTGAACATTAATTATTATTTTTAGAATTTTTCAAGAAATGCTTTAATTTTTCTGTAAACATAATTCTGAATTTAATCAAATATTTAGAAATTCAATGAGCTATTAAAGTCCTAAAATTCACGCAAAAAATATGTTTGTCTAAGATGGGTATATAATAATAAAGTATTCTATATTTAAATTGAGATATAATGCAATAGTATGCAATTTCGTAAAAATTTAAATTTCAAACAGTCATAAAATTTTTTCCTTTAAGTCCGGTAGAATTTTTTTCATATATTTTTGAAGATTAGCTTATGGACAACTTACTGTTAAAATTTTGAATCTTAAGTATGAACAAAATAAATGTTATGAATTTTTATCTACAAAATAACTTGCAAATTATCGTAATTTTGACACATTTTATACAGATTAGTTTTATGGGCTTTTAAAAATATTTGAGTAAAACGATCTCCGATATTTTTTAGTTATGATAATTTTAACCTATTATAAACCTTGTATTAAATTTTCAAAAGTTTTTGGCCAGCCAATTAAATTTTATAGATGTTTAAAAAAAAAATTTTACAGTAATCGAAAAATTAAATTGTCTATAAATAAATCAAAATACATCAAAAGACTTTGAAAACTTAACCATGTATAGAGATCGCCAATATAAAGATTTGGTGAAAATTTCAAGTTGTTATGGTATTTTGTTTTTGAGTTAGAGCATTTTAAAAAAATGTATTTTGTAAAAACGTGATTTTGTGTATAATCTTCTGTTTTTTTGTGATTTTTTATCATTTTTTTCAATTTTTTTAAAAAAGTATTAAAGAAGTTGCTTTTTTGACTCGCACAAGTACCATCTACGTTCACTTTCCTTTCAGAAAAGTTGCTGTTCGAAGCAAATCGAAGTATTTTTACTGCCAAAAAAGGTGTCATTAGACACAAAAATAAAAACACACATCATTGTAAAATCAACAGATTCCATCACTCCGTTCAGAATCTAAAATTACTATTTTATGTTCCTAAAATATTTAAGTAGCAAAAATTTCTTAAATTATGAAAACTCGATTTATATGTTGTACCTACCTATTTTATTTTTATATGCATTTTGAAATAAAATTATCTAGTAAAATGATTAATTAATTATTTGCATGATATGTATAATTGTATACTTTGATTTAATATTTTAATGGATGTCATAATGAAGAACAGTTGTCTATTTGTGTACGGAATACCAAAAATTTAAAGTATTTGATCGGTTAGTACTTAAATTATGGTGGATTATCTATTATTTCTGGTAAAAGAGCATGATGAGTGCAGCCTAAATTAAAGGAATATTACCAATGTATATATGTTTATTGTATGGCTTACACTTAGAGAATTAATTTAGTTGTCATAGACATGTGTAAAAGAAACAAGGTACATATTTTTGTATGTATTTTCAAATGATTCAAATTATTCAAAAGTTATTATTATTTATTGGAATTTTATAAATGAATTTCTATTGTAAAATATCATATAATTTATACATAAAAATTTACTTCACTTTTTTAAGCATGCAAAACAGTTTTTCGATTACTTTGGAAGCATTTTATATGCCTACATTTTTCTTTGCCATTAACATATTTTAAATAGAAATAAATGCAAAGTAAACTTAATATTAATGAATTTGAAGACTTCTTTAAATAATATATCGGTCCAAAAATACTTGAATATCAATGCATTTTATAGAATTCTTAATGAAATTATTATCAGCATGAAAACTATATTTTTATTTGGAAGTCTAAATACAGCAACATCTGTTGACGGTGTTTTTAAATTATAGTTCAAAAAATGTTTGCCATTCAAATAACATCATGAGGAACGGGCATCTGTTTAAAATTAAACAAAATTTTAAATGAAAATATGGAAATGTTTACAAATTCTTATTTTAATATAATATATACGATATTTTTTTATTTGTTTTTTTTATTTATACATTCTTTGTTAGATATTAATATTGAATAATTAGAAGCTGAAATTACTGTAACTAAAAATCATATTAAAAATTTGGATTTAACCTTTAGTGATGTATTATAAAAAACAGATAAGTAGAGAATAAAATAAAGTCTTGGATCAGATATAGTATAAACAAGGATAGATTTATAGATATATCAGTTTTATAAAAAAAAGTTTATCAGTTTTATTGAAAGAAATATTTCAAATATTATTGAGCCGGAAAATATTTTAAATAAATTTGTTTGAAAAATAGACGTATAGATTTTTATTGTTCATAATTTATTTATTATATTTTATATATTTATCGAGTATATTTTTTACTTACAATTATAATTTGAAATTTATGAAATTACCAGTTATGTATAAATATATTAGAACAAAAAAGTATAAATACATATAATTGTTGATATTGAATATTATTTATTATCATTTTAGGTACGTTTATACCTAAACATTTTATATTTTTACGAAATTCAAGTGAAACAAGGAACTTCTATGCATTATTAATTATTAATTAATCCAAATTTTACATATTAAATTATACAAGTTTACAAATTGTATAACTGGTCTTATCGTTTTTCTAGATAATTTCTATACACTAAAACGTAATACAATATGAGGCAATTATTTTCCCACACCTTAATTTGTTATAAAAAATGTATAGGACTTTAACTCTATCTACCCTTCATAACTTAAAAGCCTAGTTACACTTATGTTCATGGTGTAGTTTATTTTATAATAATGAAATTTATTTAAAATGGTACATTTTATTATCGGGTCACTATTTAAATATTCTAATTTTCAACTTATAAGTAATACCATCAATATTTTATAATATAGAATTTGTGTTGATAAGAATAATATTACATTTATCACTAATATTTCTTATGAATTCTGTGCAAAAGTTATTTTAATTCATTGTTTAACATTAATTGTTTTTACATTTAAATCCACACATTGATTTAGTATCTATGTATATTACTTTGAAATAGAAGTTAGTGCAGTATAATAATATATATTATATTACAACAATACATTTATATTCCATTCTGATTATTATTTTTGGTTATTTCCATGTCACTGACATTTTAATATTCTGTTTATGAACTCTTATGTGTTTCAAGAATATTTGTTTGAAAAAATGTTAATGCTATATTTTCTAAATAATTTATATTTATAAATATAAGGAAAAAAGTTACTAACGTGTTCAACCATATAAATATCACGAATAAGATATTTTCTAGAATCTTAAAGATATATTATTGCAAAAATGGAAATAAAAAAATTCAAAAAAAATGTAGAAGAAGCAATACCACATAATAAAAAAGAAGAAAAATACAATTGAAAAAGTATGTGCCAATAAATTGATGAAATAATATAACTGATGTGAATAAAAAATAAAGCTGGTTTGTTATTCGGATATCTGGCTTTGAGCTACCATTATAGTGATTAGTTGACAAAGTCACTTATCAATCAGTGATTATCTCTTATAAAGAGTACCTGTGTCACATAAATAATTTTTGTATTCAATATTCAAATTATATTTATTATTGAGTTTTATTTATGTATAATTCTAATATTTGCTGGGAGTTTAAATTTGAAATAATTTAATTGAAAATTTAATCAAAAATATCCCGTAAACGATAACGAAAATAGATTACCATTTAAATATTATATAACTAATATTTAATTGTATTATCAAATCACTAGATTTTTCGTTTGATATGTATTGTGTTTTATCAAATTTATGCTATATTTAAAGTACATAATATACCATGTTTTTTATTTTATATTTAATTTAATTGTGCTTTTTCGTTTATATAATTTAGTTCTCAAGTGTAATAATAAAACAATAGTGAAAATCCCACATAATCCTTTGGTTTAATAATAAGTTATAACATATTTACAATTATAAAGCGAATAAAAATTTTAAAAATGGCTTATCAAAATCAAAAATCGGAAATCGTTTTCTAAATACCTATGTAAATAGTTGAACAATAATCATGATGTACTGCGGGTTATTATAAATAATTTAATATTTGAACTATGATTAAAATATTTGATTTTATTTACACCAAACTAAACCTTTACACTCGTAAATAATAATTTATCGAGAAAAAATACAGATACAGGAAAAAACCCAATGTATATTAACCGCTACGCCATAGTATGTTTTATTATACCGAATATACAGCTTTATATTTGATTACATTTAATGAATATCTCAATATATTATGTATTTAAATACTTAACAAAAATCAAAATTACGTCTAATGTCACTATAGACCATAATTTACATCAGAGTGACAGAATCAAAATAATTAATGGGTTTAGTGGTGGTTGACAATTTAGATAAATGTTTCATGCGGAGTAGTAAGTTAGGTACAATAAAATATAAATCATCATACTAAATAATAAGTAAGTTTAAATGTAAATGCAAATAAGAAATGTTGAATTGAAATTTCCACTTTTTAGGCTGTGGTCACAGTAGCATCAACGACGGTCGACCGATAATTTTCGTCAGACGTCGGTCGATCTTAAGCTTTTGAACACGAGCTGCGTCGTACTTTGTTGTTTGATCCTTTTTGAGACGCCCGCGCCACAGATATTACGATTTATAGTATTGTCAAAGCAAAAAAGAACAGGACAGGGATGCTATCTGCTGTACAGTAGTCAGTAAGGGATGGAGTGCACCTTTTTTATATGATGATAGGTCATTATAATGAATTTGTTGAATCTGAATGCAATGCAATCAATTCACCGGCGATCAATTATTCGCAATCAATTAACCGAATAGGTACCCAAATGTATAGACAAGTTACTTAAAAATTACTAGAATATTTTCAAAAAAAAAATTACTTAAAGAAATGCCAATATAAACAACAAGTAGAAGTTTCAAGTTTCTGTGACTCATACTTTTTGAATGATAACCAATATTTAAAATCATTTCAGGATAAATCGTTCTTTTATGCAATTTCGTAAAAATTTCAGATGGTCATAAGATTTTTTTCTGAAAGTCTGGTAAAAAATATTTTATAGATATTTAACCTAATTCATGTGAAATTCATGTGTTGTAATTTTGAAGCACTAACACCAAAAATTTAATAAATGTTCAACTACAAAATAACTTGCAAACCATTGCAGTTTTGACATATTTCATAAAAATTTGAATTTTTGAACTTAAAAAAAAATTTTTTTTTTCAATTTTCGATTTTTTGTTAATTACGATAAAAAAAATTATAATAAATTTTGTATTAAATTTTCAAGTTTTTGGACAGTCAAATTTTTTTATCATGTTTTCAAAAAAAAAAAAAAACCAAAAAATCGATAAATTAAATTGTCTACAAATAGGTCAAAAAAGTCAAAATACTTCGGAACCTTAACTATGTATAGAAAACGCTAATATAAACATTTGGTGAAAATTTTAAGTGTTGTGGTTTTTCGTTTTTGAGTTAGAGCATTTTCAAAAAAATTTATTTTGCCAAAAATACAATACGTGGTTTTGTGTAAAAATTCCTGTTTTTGTGTCATTTTTTTATAGTTTTCTCCGACGCGTTTGAAAAGTATTGAAAAAGTTTTATTTTTGATTTGCTCAAGTACCATCTACATTCACTTCTCTTTCAGAAAAGTAATATAGAAATTGATGCATTTTTACTGCTTCAAAACGTGATTACAGACCAAACAAAAAAAAAAAAAAACACATAATTGTAGAACCAATAAATTCCGTTCAGAATATAAAATAAATTGTTGGAGAATATTATGAACCATGGAAATTTTGCTCAAAAAAATATTACAGTATTATTATAAAACTTGAATATATGAGAAATATAACTAAAAACATACATTTTAAATTTCAATTCCAAAAAGTTATAATTGGAAAATTACAAGTGTTTAATTAAAAAATTAATTTTAGAAATAGAATTTTTAGAAGGTGAGTAATTTTTGTGTTAAACATAACTCATCAAATCTTATTAGTCTATCTTTACTCTTTTACCATTTTATTATACTTTTATCCCATAAATCTAAACATCCCTTACTTTATAATAGAAAACTATGAGGGGTGGATAAAATATTTACGAAGAATTGTAGTCCTTTGTATTATATTATATATTATTCTTATATTCCACACTCCTCCTAAACTATATCCTGTTAAATATGTCCCCTATGTTTAAATTCCTTTGTATTATTTATTATGTGTGTAATTCCATTTCATTTATTTTATTTTTTCTTTTCCATGAAGTTATTTTTTTCTATAATAATAGAATACATTATTATCATTTCTGAACAATGTTTTTTGTATTATGCTTGTTCCTAAAATCATTATTGGTATTGCAGTAAAATAAAAATAAGGAAGAGTTAATCTACTTCCACTTCATGGTTTGTTTTCTTTTTTACATTTTTCTATTATTTTACCTTATCATTTAAAATATAAATCTTAATGTAATTTTTATAACAAAATATAATTATATTCATTAAACTATATACTTTTGTTTATTTTATTTTTGATATACCTACCAATGTAGTATGTATTGGTAATTATTTAAACTCCAATAAATAATATATTTATATTATAATAAGTATCCATAAACATTAGTGCCTAAATTATTTTTTAGTATAAAGGAAATATATTTTATTGATTTAAAATAATAATTTTCTTATATGATAAGTATTGAGGTAAACTATTTTAAAAGACTACCAGCAAAGTAAATGTAAGGTTAGGATTAAAGTATAATCGATGATCCAGTTGATATGCAATACATAAAATATTATAAACTATAAATATTTCTACAAATATTCCTTTATTTAAATTACAAAATCCATCTCTTCGCGCTTTCTTAGAAAAATATACTAAACGACACATACCAGATGAGTCGACCTTACGAAAAAATTATGTGAACAAATGCTACTCTGAAAC
>JAIPRK010001118.1:60302-94273 GCA_025469195.1 Chaitophorus viminalis
ATAATAATAATAATAATAATAATAATAATAATAATACACACAGGCACGTATACAGGGGTTTGGGGGTTCAAACCCCCCCCCCGAAATAATTTTTGTGTAATTTATTTATTTCATATACAAGTAATAAAATATAATATGTAGTATTGATTATTGTAAATTTTTTATGAACCCCCCCCCAGAATTTTTTTTTGTGTACATGCCTGAATACACCCATTAATGCAGCTACTGCTGTATATAATCGTTTGGCAAAAAAGAACAGTATATGACGATAATAAAAGATTAAAAAACGGTGTTAAATAATCTCAACGACTGCAACTGATGTAAGGTCGAGATTACTCGGCAGAATCGCGAGGGTTACGCGCATCAAGATAACTTCACGGACGATTAGGATAAAATCTCTAAATCATATTATTATTACAGTCGACCGCCGTCGCTGAGATTCTTACAGAAACATCAAAATCGTTATAAACGTCCGAGTGTAGTATTGCACAACAACTACGGCCGCGGTATGCAACTAGAACACGCATGGCTGCTAAATATGATCGCACATTGTATATTATTATGTTCCTACGTAGGCTACTATATAGCACGCTCCTCGTTCGGTATAAACCGATAACCGTTTAAGTGCACGGCGGTCGTAGTGTAGTTATTACCGTACAGCTTCTTAACGTATCTATCGTAAAATAGAGAAAGATACGTTAATTGGAATCGAGCCCGTGCGGATCGTAAATTCCGACGGCGGCGAGACAGTTTTAGCGACTTCCGAACGGTTTTTCAATAGGCCAGCGCGAGCGCGCTACCGTTTCCGTAATTGTATAATTACACAGTAGCTTCTGCGGGACGGAACGAGTGTCGATAACGAACGCGAACCATTAAAACCGCCGGTAATCGCCGCCACGCCACGATCGCAATGTCGCGTACTTATAACGGTTCGTCGAACGGTAGCGTGCGTACGACAGAAAAAAAAAAAATTATAAACACAACTCGACATTTATAAAAGCCAGTTTCGTTTGTCTTTAATTATTACTCGAGATTACGACGAAAAAAAACATCAAATCTCGCAAGCGCCGGACGCGATTTAATTGCAAGTTTCCCTATATAAACAGTAATAATTATAATATATATTCTACGTATATATAGTGAAATACATATATTTTAATGGATATTTAATAAAATATTAATAATATTGTTTTAAACAAGAAAAATGCTGAGGCCAATAAGGACTTCAGTGTTACGTAGTTAAAGATAAGATTTGATAGAAGAACTTCAAGGATCCGTAGATATCCGAAATCGAGCGGGCAAGATATTTTGAGCCACGGGAAATTGCAGAGTATTTCAGAAGAATACCAAAAAGTGGTCAGTGGTCACGGTAGAAACCCGAGTGGGAAAATTCAAAATACCACGCCGAAAAGAAGGTTTGAAACCATGATGAGCGCCCTATTGAGGATAAATGCCATCACGTGGAAAAAGGTTAATATCGGTGAAATATCGATTACGGAACAATGGAAGAAATATAGGAGTAGTGGTGAAGGAACGTAACGGTTCGTTACAAGTTAAAAAAATAAAACGAAGACATAATTATTATAATGAGATAACGTTTATATGGGAGTAAATACCTAAGCGTGGGAAAATTGAAGTAAAAACCTACAGATGCAATCACTCAAGCTACCGTTAACACAAACATCCCAAACACTACGGTCACTTGCAGACTTTCTAGGTGAACCCCCAAACAAATGAGTTATTTTTTTGAATTTTCAATAGAATTTTTGAGCAATAAATCGTACCATGCTCAATAACCGTATATTAACACCAATTGGCGCAAATATTTATGCCAGATGCACCGAAAATGATATACAAAACATATATGTGTGTGAGGGTGTAGCAGCTATTTCAAGTTTAGAAAAAAAAATCTTCAGATGCACTATATACGTTGCACGCTTAATACCGACTATGTAACAGAAGTAACCGTATACAGGTACGTTACTATATACCTATATATTTATATATGTGCATACGGGATGGATATAATATTACACGAAAGCGATACGATTATCCCGAAAAATGTGATCGATCATGCGAATCGATCGGTTCGGTTTTCACACGCTGCGCCGGTCCCACACGTAGTAATACGGAGATTCCCGTGCAACATCGTCAGCTCGCAGCGAACCGACGCGTCGCGGACGGGATTTTTGTCTGTTTTCTTCATTTCCATTCGACACACACGCAACATCATATTATGTATAGCGGTTTTTTTACTCTCTACTATAAACTTGACTCGACGTTCGTATATATGTACACAATACATACGCAAACGTAACACGTATATATATATATATATATATATATATATATATATAATATAGGCGTCGCGTACAATAATATACACCACAACGCATGCACATGCGCATAATATGCATGTACAAATGTATCGTATATTATATGCAATATTCTTGTGTGTAAGAATATAGGCAGAAATATAGGTATACTTTCCGCGTATTTATGTATAAGCGCATGTGCAGGTACATGATGCACTTTTGTTTTTATTGTGTATATATTAAAATATACGAGAGAACGAGGTACATTATAATACTTATACTATACGATATATAATATTATAATATGTAAATTATATTATATATACATACACAAAACAGACACGTATGGTAATACGTTTCACGGAAAACATTCAGCGACGTGCACACGTAATAAGTTCATCGTTGCGGTCTCGAGCCCGCTGCTTCTGCTGACACTTTATACCCGATGCGCAGCACCGGTTGCGTATAATATATGCTCGCAGACGCGTGCAACCACAAAAATGCTCTGTACATGGTTAGCATCCGCCGAGACGAATCGAGTAAAACTCGACGTTTTCTTCGCTCGCGTCTATACCCGGAGAACGGGTATAGGCAATATGGGAAGAATATCAAACGCGTCACCAAAGATTAATTTCTGTCCGTATAGTATTGTAAACATGTAAACGCATATACTCGTATATATATATATATATGACTTACATCGAATATACATAGCAGCTAGTATACAAAACCTAACCGCGTACATCTCCTAAATTCTCACTGGCCGCAGAGTACAGACCGTAAAATTACGTCCGACTGCCGTTTCCGAAACATAATATATAATATACCTGTATAAACATAAACACTATATAGCTGCAGTACAATGCGCTGATAAAATTATGACGGAGAATATACGCCTGTGTTGTCGTAGAAGTGCTTTCAGAGAAATTACTGTACCTACATCGTTTCTCATCCGTATTTATAGCTATAGTTAAATTTTTTTAATATTTCATCCCTTAATAATATATATATATATTTAGATACACGCATACAGAACTGTTGTATAATATATAACACACGCAAAAAAGTTTTGCCGCCGTGGTGGTAAGAACGGGCGATTTACGATCTCTCCGGTATGTGTACATTTTTTACGAGTTCCAACCGCGACGACAACAATATACAACGCGAAAAATGATGAAACGGATTAAAGTATAATGTCAAAATGTTATCATGTTTTTTATATCTTTCTGTGTCACTATTATAAATGCACTTTCATATTATATCGTAATTTATGGACGAGATAAGAAAATAATATCACAATAATTATTATTGTCGACCAGGAATGCGAAACTCGGCATTTGAAAACGATTTGAATACGCAACGTCGACAACGTTGTATATAATGTATACACTATATACATTGTCAGTAAATATAGAAGTAAAATATAATGTGAAAAAACAAATGTATAATAACTTTAAAGTTTATATTTCTTGGTTTTTTCATAAGTGTTGGTAAACTGACGAGATCCAAACCGCGTCGATATATTATTATTATTATTTTGCATATTATGTATAATGTGGTAGCGATGTATACACCGGAATATAAGTTCAACGACTTCAGACTGAATTATCCATCGAGCTCCACAAAATGGACAATTCTATACGTTACACGGGAAAAAAAAGATCTGATAAAATATATCCGTTTTGGGATCATTGAATTACATTATATTATACTCGTATATATATATATATATAAATTATAGAACTGCGCTACAAATGTCCATTGTATACAAAGTTATATACAATATACATGTTCGACTAGAATATATTTTACTTGGATTTAATTATACAACAATAAAATCGTTAATTTTTAAAATATTATTCGAGCATGAGGGAGCGGATAAAAACATAAAGTTGAAAACTTCGAGAGGCGACGCGTATAAATAGTATATAAGTACATCATATTATTTTAAATTGAAATACTATGTTATTTGCAAGGCTTTAATTGGACGTAATCGACCTACAGTTATATATTGTTATGCACCAATTTTTAATAGCAATAATAATCGCAAATATACTCCCAAATCTCCATCATTATTTTCATGAGCTACGTAACAAGAAAACAAATTATACATTTTTATAATGTGAATTGGACTTATAACTTTATTTTTATCATTAGCGTAGGCGTAGCGCAGATTAATCCCGAGTCCGATTCATTATTCCGATCACAGATCAAAGTAAGACTTTCATTAACATATTTTTCATTTAGAAAACACAGGATTTTTAAAATATTTTATATAACTTAAAACAAATTAAAGTATAAAAATAAAATGGATACAAAACGGTGAAATTAACGAAAAATATTAATTATAATGAGTACCAGAGTTATAATTAATTTTCATTTTATTAATATTTATACGCGCATAGACATTCGCATTCTCACGTGCGATTGCCACCACCGACACACGTCTATTGTTTTTTCTTACGTTAGAAAACCTGTTTCAGGCACCCGATTTTTTCAATGAAAATCTTGTCATCCACAATAACAATCGTTAGAAAGCCAACGAAAGCGACCGGACGGCTCGTGCAGTCCAGTTTCCTGGGCGGCCGCAACTGGTTGATCTTTTCAACTAACTTGTAATTACTTTAGCCGCCTTTGTGCTTCTCAAGATATACGTGCACGAGGTGTATAATCGCAATGATCGAATTACAATGATTTAAGTATTGGCCTGTATAGTAATATATTAGTAATAAAGTAGCACATTTTCTTATCAGTTAAATCGCCAATTATATATATTTTTTATATTTTATTGAATTTTTCTTTACAATTTATTACAAATACATCATGAAGCGTAAATATAATTAAGAGATAAAGAAATATATATGTAAACCTTGGCCAATGTTTCATTATCCCGGTTCATTGATATGATCATCGAATCGTTGGTATACTTTCCTCAGAATAATTCAAATAAGGTCTGAATAAAACGACAAACGTCAAAAAAAAAAAAATATAATTTTCGCCTTTACCAATATTTCATAGACGCGTCTGAAGCATCGACGACACGATGTCGTTTAAGATTATAACACATTTTGCGAACAATCGTCGTTAAATTCAAATCACCTAGGCGGTTATAGATAAACAAAAATAATTGCAAATTTGTTTTTGGTAATTTTGTACGCGCTCGTGTTTGTAGCAATAACGAAAAACTTTCATAAATGCATGATACGAAACGAAGCCAACGTTTTTATTTTTTTTTTTTCAAACCATAGAGAATACATACTGAATTAGTTGAAGTGACTTTTGACGATGATGACGATTGTGTTATTCATATTAGTTTCAACTGATGAACAACACTGCGTACACTATGACGTGTAGATAAAAATAATATGCATATACGACGCGTAAAGATAAAAAATATATAGAAAACAAGAATTTGAATAAATGACGTCTAGTATAATATTTCACAAACCATGTGTTCTTAGTATAGGAGGTGTATACAAGATTATTACCATACCGCATTAATGTCAGCTTTTAAAATTTAATTGCGCATTTTATTAAAATTAATAATAATATTGAAAGCGAGTGTGTTTCTCATACAAATTGGGGTCAAGTAAAACGAAGAAAGTGATACGTTAAAAAATAAGTTGTTGCTGCATTATATACGCAGTATATATATAGTAATAAGACATTATGTATATTATATATTAATAAATTATAGTATCTGTACTAAGTGGAAGTTCTATGTTAATAATTTTCATTATTTTTTTTTCCACACTAGAACAATTTTTTTACCAACTTTCGAAACACAATTTTATTTTTTTTTATGCAAACCAGACATATATTCTATGTTATTGTTATAAGTTATTCTTATTACCTACCTATATCATAAAACAATGATTACTCATACATGAAATCGATGAAATTTTCTTAGAAACTCGGTCTCGCCAATTACGGAATAAGTACCTATATGAATAATATATACCTATATACATATACATAAACGATGTAAAAGTGTTATATCACTTGACGAGCCCAGTTTTTTTACCTACGCGAAATAAATACACCAAGATAGCACTTATAACACATAATTTGCTTAATCGTATTCTATTAATATACGCGTCACCGTAGGTTATTCATACCTATATTACGAAATTTATCAATAAAAATGTAATGTTCGTTTGAGTCCACTTGAATCTACGTGGGTTTCAATACTAGGTAGCTATAGCCGTATTATATAGGTAAACTTTGGACATCATTTCTATCGGTGATTATATATAGCACTTATTTGACGTAAATTTCAGGACCGAAATCACCGTCAAAGTACGTAGATAGATGTAGTGCACACTATTCAAATGCATACATTTCAATCGCGGCAACGAAAACGCAAGCTTTAACGGAAACCTTCGATAGACTGCATTATAATGATGATTTATAAACTTTTCAGAGACTTAAACAAATAATTTACGATCTCAATAATAGTTATCTTCGTTGTATTTTCTTGTAGCTATACGCAAACACGCAGTCGGATGGTACAAGCATTCGTTGCGCGTATACTATACGCGATATTGCTGATATTCGGGTTTTAAGAGCAGCGATTTCTAGGAAAACTCCATTATATTATTATTCATAGTATATAACGCATATATAAAACGCGTAATGCCGAACTGCCGCTATTACTGCAGATGTTATGTGTACGAATTATTATATGTATGGGGGGAAGTAAGAAAATCTTTCTGATAAAATGTCAAAATAATCACACGCAACTATATAAACCGAAGATGACAAATCGCCTAGAGCACCCATACGCATTATACATAATATATAATTATAATAAATGTCTGCATTATATGGTGGATACACGAACGATAATAAATAAAATACTATATGCTAGGATTCGAATAATATAAAAATAAAAAGGTATTTAGACTTACATTTAGGTCGTTGCACGGCTACGGCGGAAGAATGCTGTGTCATAAAAATATAAAATAATAAATACTAATATACACATTATGTATTATATTATTAGGTATATATAAAACCCGTTTCGGAGGACTCACGTGCAGTTTGTGATCCAATACAAATATCACATTCAGATAAAACGTATCAGTCCATATTATTATCGCGCGAGCGTATACAAGGATACGTATAGATACAACTATAAGTAAGCGGCATGAGTATAATATACATTTTTACAGTTAAAATGCAATAAAACTAAACATTTTCAAGGAGAGACCTTGAAGGGTAACTTTTTATGGTAATAAATTTGTATTCCAAAAATCATGACATATTTTAATTATTTTTTGAAAGTTTTTAAATCGTTAAAATATTTTCACGAAAGCATGATGATGATTTTTTTTTTTTGAAATTTATAAATAATATTAACCTTGTGCAGTGTTTATCCCGAACACCCATATAAAGTTTTACCGCAGAATATGCAGAATACTATATATGTAATGGAAATTAAAATACTCGAAGAATTTGACTAGGTCAGAATACTGCAGTTCGATAAAAAAAAAACGTCTATGCCTTCTTGAGGAATTCTTAATAATTTCTGCTGCTTTGCATGCACTGTCATGGCGGGAACGTAATATTTCCTATATTATACAGGCTAGGCCGACGCGTTTTGTCCGTCCGTAAAAATATAATACACACGGACTGTGTATAATACACTACAGCTGGTGCACTACAACTTACTACACTAGTTATAGTCTATATAGCAGTATATAATACGCAGCACTTTTGTACAGCAACGAGGCGGTGGCGGCTTACTCGTACGCACATAGGTATATACGTATTTTATGTACACCACTGCACCGGGTTAACCCAGTGAGAGAGAAATATTCCGTTATGCATGTAAACCGGTACCATTCATGTATACATACTATGATGTGAAACCGGCAAACACACCGTAAATCTCTAAAAGGACCATTATTCCGGATTGTCACGGTTAACAACAATATAACTATATATATATAAATGTACACACGGCGACGACGACGATAATGATGATAATGTGTATATAATGGTCTACTAGTACTACAGGTGAACGCTGCAATATTTTCGGTGTAGGTGGTACCTATATAAATATATTATAATATACGTTTCCCCGATTCCGCGACAAGGCACTAATGCACTATATAGTTTATTTTATGCAAAAAAAAAAAAAAAGGAAAACAATAATATATAATATTAATTGTTGTTATTCGACAAAGTGACGTTGCTGCCTCGCTAAATAGCAAATAATTATTATAATACACGTATGTGGGAGTATAGAAAAATCGATCAAAGAAAAAAAGAAATCGAAACGCCAAAATTTAAACGCGTAACACACCTCCGTCGTTGGCTGTGCGTGATCGTATCAACATTATAAATATATAACGTATAACATAATACAGACGACTTATATGTTCATATTATATACATTGTCACTCATCCTGAACAAACGCGAAATCGGACAAGCGAGCGCGCGTTTTTGCACTCCATTATGTATAATATGATTTACCTATTATGATTGTTATTTTTACGCGCGCTGAGTACAGAACATTAACTATATACTTACACAGCACACACAATATGTTATAATACAACGACGGACATGATAATATTATTATTATTAAGTTGTGTTTATTGTTTATATGTCCGTTGTGCAGTGGCGCTAGTGGCGCGTACATATTATTTGCGTCCGTCTGCGCCGTCGCCGCGGCAACAAAGGGGAAAGAAAAAAATGATTCACCCTCCGGATTCGATTCATTAGGGGGACGAAAAGACTTGAACGCTCACATTTGGGGTGGAAATCCGCTGCCACCGTTGTTTCCTTGACGGTCCAACCCCCGCGGGTCCTACCGTAACACGAGAAAAAGGAGACTTTTCCCTATACACGAAAACCGCACACATCATACGTATAGCAAAATCACACGACCCTATATAAAACGCTATACATATATACATGTTATACTTATACTTGTCACTGCTGTCGTCTGGAGCCTGTTTTCCGAGCTGATTCATTGGAAAATAATATATTACGGTCAGTTTCAGGCGAACATCCTGCACGCGCACGTTGTGTATAATATATCATGACGTAGTATGTATGAATATGATAGGAATATCATTCATCACCTGGCGGTATAGATAACAGCGTGGATTCAGTCAGAAATTGTGTAAAATATAAATTGATGAAAAAAAAAACTCTTAGAGTAGATTAGGAATATTAAATTTTATGATTTTTCAAGATCAATTATAGTAAACAAGAATGTATCATGTATATTATGTAAAATGCTAATCCGTGACTAAACAACTCCCAATGAAAAAGAAATATACTACTGCAATATTATATTGACGACATACGTATACAGGATGTTTCAGGGTGATTCGACAAACGCAATTCTATTCATTATTATTTTTTTTTTTGTATTCGATAAATTATATTGTATTGCGTTACATTAAAAATATATTAAACAATTTTTATTTTTAAAACCTCAAATTTTTTCCTTAACAATTTAAAATAGCCATTTTATGACATGGATTTTTAGAAAAATGTTGGTAGTTAAGACTAATTAAGGTTTTATCCGTTAATTTACCACGATTGTTTTAAGTTAGTGAAAAAGTTTACAATAATATTGGATGACAAATAATTTTATCTTATAATATTGAATCTAGATCAAAATTAATTTAGATAGTACCTAACAATTTAATCATTAAATTCAAATTTTAAAAAAGTTTAAAAAATCATAACAAATTAGTGACCTAGTAATGGCTATTTTTATTTTTAGTAATATAATTCAATTTTAAATTTTCAAACTTGAGTTCCAAGAATTCGTAAGTCATTGTAGTGCAGTACTATAAGTTATGTATAAAAAAAAAAATAAACAAAAATAGTAAATAGAACAAAAGTTATAGCGTTGTCGAATCATCCTGAAATACCCTATACATAATAATATATAAAGGTGTATTATACACAGATAACGGCGTGTTCAGTCTAAATATGTATGTAAGTTCCAGAGTCAATAGACTATGTACCCGTTTTCGAATAACGAACTAAAAAAAAAAGAGAAACGCGTACAGGTTCCATACACGATCGACTTTGTATGATAAACATTCTTCATCATCATTTCGTAAGAATAGATTCATTGTTTTTATTGTATTATATATATTTATATGTATATTATGTACTATTTACATGTACACAAAAAATGTATTATCATACGGGTAATAATTATGTACACAACGTACATGTTGAGGTAGAAGAAATAACGACTTTTAAATGTTGTCTGCCTTTGAAACTATGTTCATTTCTTTGAACATATTGAACTATATACAGGTAGGTAAATACTAAATCATTAGCACTTCATATGGCATAAAAATAACAAACACAACAAAAATAAAAATCCATAATAATATTGATACCTGTATTGATACGTAAATTTGTTCGTTCAAGAAAAATATAGAATTTCATCTCTTCGCTTTCGGGATAATTATTTTCCATAGAGGTCTGGCAAACATAAAAAAAAACCTATACTTAAAAATGAATACGATCAAAGAATATCATATTATTATACCAACAGTAGTACAGTACTATATCCTTTTACATGTGTTTTTATCTAGGTATCCAGGCAATAAACTGTTCCTGTTTGTCAACACATTTTATTGTATACTTGATTATGAGGGTGTGAGCCTAAACCTATCAAACCTTTCAAATAATTCGTTTAAGTAAACTAATTGTTTTTGCAATCCATTTTTTTTTTTTTACTTCTTATGTTATCTTTTCCCATACTTCTCTCGACTTCTACTCAACTTGTCATTGTTCATTACTCATTAAGAACCACAAATTAAACATTTCCTATGAATCGAACCACAAATTAATTTCAATTGAACCTCTATAATAGAGGCTCTATTTCAAACTTTCTATAACACGCAAGGTTAGCAAAATACAAAAATCAAAACTCACCGAGTATTAAAACAATTTTTTTCAATCAAAAATCGAATTTAATCAATTTATTATTAATCCTTTTATATTATTCTCAATGCCATCAAATAAATTAAAAAGTTATTTTTTCCATATATCTAATCATAGGTACTATATAGGTATAAATCTAAAATACATATATATAATGGAAATAATCAAATACTGACTAACTTTGATCTTTAATTGGATTTACAGAATATTGTAACTGTGCTATGATTTTTTTATTTTACTAGAGTATTATATATATATATATATATTAGTATAGTAAAAATAATTTCTGTTGAAATATTACAAACAAACAAAAAGTAAATTATGAACAGGAAAATTTAAAAATAAAATATCTCCTAGTTAAGACACACAATATTATATTATTATAGGGACATAATTAGTCAATTATTATTACGAGTCGTATAGCTAACTCATTGTTTTTGTGAATCATTTGAAACACCCTGTACACATTACACGAACAATACATTGAAATTATTAATACCTACACAAAAAAAAAAAAAAAAAACGAACGCAGTGTTA
This sequence comes from Chaitophorus viminalis, assembly GCA_025469195.1. Lineage (NCBI taxonomy): Eukaryota > Metazoa > Arthropoda > Insecta > Hemiptera > Aphididae > Chaitophorus > Chaitophorus viminalis. Next base: position 72,087 of record JAIPRK010001118.1, read on the forward strand.
ATTTCTCCACACGCACACGGAACACCATAGAATTATAATAAAGCCGTTTTCGAGCTCATATTGAGCACATCGTTCGCACGATCCAACTTACGTATTATCTGTTATTATTTATTATTATTATTAAGTACCAATTCATTTTTTTCTCAGGAGTCAGGACGAAAACACGACGAGAAATCTCACGTATTTACGTTGCTAAGGTATAGAATAGAAGGGAATTACTTATAGCATGCGAATGATTTTATAATATGGGATCGATATACGCAGCAATACCTACTTAAAACACAACTTAATTTATGAACAAAAGAAAAACCAGCATTGCGGATGATAAATATTATCCTTTACTCGTTAGGCGTATAAAACCATTTCCTTCGATAACGCATTATTATTATTATAATTATTAAGGTAAAGGTTTTGACGTTTTGTGCACAATACAATACTTCATGATCACATGACTATTAATAGCATCCTTCCGTGATAATATTATTTTATGTTTCGGGGCTGCGTAATGTAAACCATACACACAGACCCAACTATGGTAATAATTTTTTATTTTTACTAATCGATAGCTGCCCGCCTCTTCCGGTGTACGTAGTATTTTACTAACCGTTTCCTAGTATTTATAAACATATAGGTACTAATAAAAATTATTCACTCTTGTGTACTTACGGTCTACAGCTCAATAAATTATTAACGTATAATATACTTGATTATATTCGTTGCTAGTCTATTTTTCGTTCATCATATAATATTAATATTATTATATATTTTACGCGCATTAGTCACAACACATACACAACACTTATATTTGTTAACATGAATACATATATCCACTGCAACAACGTTTCGTCATTAAATGTGAAAATAACTTAAATAAAAATGATGAGAGGTGAAACTATCCACAGCAAATATTGACTGGGTGCTTAAGACAATGAGTAGGTACATAATACTTGTATCGTATACTTCAAGTGTTAACCATTTAAGTGACTTGAATAAGTACTTTCCTTTGAAAACATTAATAAATTGTACAAGTTTGAAGATTTTTAAATATATAGTAGGTACATAGATAAATTTTATACATGTTTATAAAAGTTTTAAAATTTTAAGTCCATTTAAAAAATGTATTGATTAGAAAATAATATCATATTTTTATTTTTATCTATTATACAAAGTTTAAATTTAAATAATTTTAAAAACATGTTATAATTACCCAAGACTTGAATTTAGAATAAATAATCACAGATTTTCATAGAGTTATTAATTGAATCCTATAGGTACTAAATAATATTAATATATTCATACAAATATTTAAATATGTTATTCAATTGAAACTATTTATAGTTTTTAAATATTCCAATATTTCTAACGCAGTACATCATTTTCTTTTCCGTATTATTTATATTATATTAAAAAAAATTTGTACTTCAACAAAATCAGTAAACATTATTTTCAAATTATATGTATATAATAATACTATATACCATAAACGCATAAATAAGATACGTTAAAATATGCCTTCACTTATAACAATAGACCACAATCGTGTTGTCCCAACGATAACCTTTGGCCTGGATTTTCGTATACTATTTTTCTATTCATTTTGTATTGCAGGGTTGGTATGCATATTGTGTTTAATTTTCTATTTTATAAATTGTTGGATAAAATTATAAAAATGTTTTTGGTTAAATAAAAGTGGAGCGCAAATGGTGGGAAAATATTTGAATACCGTTTACAAATAAACCGTTTCAAGTATAATTTGTGCGCGAAAATGCAAATGACTATATTATAATGAGAATTTAAGAAATATTTAAATTACAATATAGGTATGTATACATATACCAAACCGATTAATTTCGCACCATTAATATTGCTTAACTTAACAACATTATAACTAAATTATAATTATTAAATATCTACACAATTTATTAGTATTAACAACCATGAAATCCATTAAAAAAAAAAAACCAGTCAACTCTTGTAAATCACACTTCTGCAAAACACTGGGTTTTATTCTGTGTGACAGCTGATATCAACCATATTATGTATATATATATATATATATGTATGTATGTATGTATGTATGTATGTATGTATGTATGTATGTATATAGAATACATATTAATTATAAATATAATTTAATGCTCGGCATATTATTAATTGACGTAATCAATTATTTTCCATTACTGTATCGCAGTTAAACGCTCGAATAAATGAGTTTTAATAATGTCTCGATAACACATGATGTTTTCCTCAACCAAATCATTTGAAAGTCTTATCATATTATATGTGTTTGATAAATATCAGTATAATTTGATTTATATGTACTTGAGCTTATACATCTCAGGACCTCATGTATATACCTACATGACTACATGCATATACATATAATATTGTATAAATTTAATGTAAATTTGATTCGATTTACTTTTGATTAGTAGTAGTATATCTTAGGATAGTTAAGGAGAAATTATTTGTTAGCTACTTCCAACATTTCGATTACCTATGTACCCATACTACCCATATTAAATTTTATTATCACAGTCATTTGAAAATCGAGGCGTATTATTCTTGTACGTTTAAGGGCCGTTCTTACAATGTTCGGTTAGTGCCTGATAACGCTAACCGGAAGAATTTATCATGTGTTAACCAACAGAATTCTACCGGTTAGTCTTAACTGACACTTAACCGGACATTGTAAGAATGGCCCTAAGTATACGTCATACAATTAGCGGCAATGCGGCATCACTGTCTTGTATTGTATCTTCATGACGTCAATAACATTGTATACAGCAATTCGTGTACCCTACATGGTTAATGGTTATACAAATGATAAACATATTGTAATTTGTAATAAATAGGCGTAATTTAAAGACGATACAGGGTTTTTGTCGTTACAATAAATGTTGATGTGTACAGTAAACTCAACTATTATCGACTACAAGACTCATTTCAAACACGATATCGAAATGAAAATCTTTACAATGCCCATATACATACATTATACATAATATATATTATTGTTGTTTGAAAATTCTCGCCACGACCGACGCATAACTACATTCTACAATACCCGTAACAATGTGAGTTGTGACTATGCCTACACGCATTGTCACAAACACACATACACACTCGTACACAAGCGTTATCTCTCGTAAATCGTCCAGACGGCGAAATAAAAACCACCTCAAATAAATCGTGGGCGTATATGGGTCTACACTCGTTTAATATGCTTGGTGCGGCAATACAATATACGATCAAAACAAATCCGTGCAGGGTACATCGTCTTATATACGACCATAATATTATAACGTTGATACAAGTGACAACGGCGCCGAACGGTGATAATTCGTCGTCAGTTTTACGCACATAGTATACCTCGTTATGACTGCGGGCGAAAAACCTAAATCCACACAAAGGGGTCAAACCGCGTAGGGCAAGAGGGTGGTCAGGGGTAGCCTACACGTTCGTAATATTATGTATAATCAAATCATCCTATATCACGGGGTTTGCGTATACAATGTGAATTACGTGCCTAAAGCTGTGTGTATTATAATACGTGTGTCCCACGATGGGTTTCATTTAAACATTTGCTTTTTTTTTTTTTCTTTATCATTATCCGTGTACTTATAAGCACTTTTTTTCATAGGTTTCTCGCAGTTAGTCGTGTGTCGAAACTGCGACGGCACCGGCACCAGAATGCGGTCAAACGGGTTTTGCGCGCCACCGTCGCCCTACTGGTGGCTGGAACGACGTGCGGGTGGGTAAACACGCACGCACACATACGTAAACACGCGGCCCAGACCAGACCGTCCCGCGGAGTACACGAACGAGTCGTCTACTATCACACACCCAACACGGTCCCTTTGCACCGGCCAGCCGATCGGTAAACAGCCCCGCACGTTTGCCGCCTTTTTCGCCGCTGTTCGAGCAGGACGTGCCGGCGACACGAAATCGAAACACGGGTACAACAATAACACACACAATAGGTTAAAGGGAAAAAGTCAGCGAGTACTTACGCGTACGGCGCTACGGTGTGCGTACCGAAGATATTCCTCTATAAGTATCCGAAAGACGCGTCCGGCGAGTTGATTAGCAACGGAAACTTGAAACATAAAAGCCGTAAATTTCACAATTTATTAGACGTGCATATTATTATTATTATTGTGCACAACGCGGTCGAAATGTACATTGTCATTGAAACACTAGAAAATGAGAGGAGAAAACACCGAAAACCGAAAATGAAATAAAGCGTTGAGAAAAATAACATCCAGTCGAGAAACGAACACGGCACACGAGCAACAGCGTTGTTGGCAGACGCGTATTAACTGGCAATCGAAACGGCGAAACGTGAGAACGGGCCTGCTGCGACGTGTGACGACCAGCTGTTATTATTCCGGTTCCGGGGAAGCCACCGTTGCGCATCTACCGCCATCTAGTGACACACATATCGACTTACACGATCACGACACGCAATAGCGTTATGGTACGTTATTACGAGATCAAGTCACAATAAGATTATTATTATTATTATTGTTATTTATTATTTATATTATTATTTATGTCACTATTATAATTTTATTTTATTACGTTTATTTTTATTATTATTATTGTTGAAGACCTGCTATACTACCCAGAAGTAGACGGAACGGCAGGAAAATATTATTTATTTATTTACTCAGTGGCATGAGCCAGTATAATATAAATATAACAATATTACAACAAGAAATAGTATTACATACGTTTTTTTTAATGGTTACATGTTTGACAAGAAGGACGGATTTTTAAAATTCATCGACAAAATGTCGACAGTGGCCAGATATTTGGCGTTTGATCGTTTGAACAGGAAATGAGGGATTGACGCGTTCCAATGCCTACTAATGGAAAAATGCCGACAGCTGGTATTTAGAAAAATTACTCTGGAGTGCAGAAGCATATAATATTGCAGATACGAATAACGAATATTATTCGTTTTCACCGAATTTATTAACCCAAAAATACATTATAGCCCATAGGTATATATTACATTTATAAATTTGCATTTACAGTGTTTCTTGAAAGTTTGGAAAGCTTAGATTCGCAACGAAAGTTGTAGTGATTGAAGATATTTAGAAATTCAAATAACGTTTAATTAATTGATTATCATTCAGTTGTATGCGTTATTGTTACCTTAATTTACTATTGTATGTCATCAAAAACGTAGATATAAAGGTATTTGTATACAAATTTTACTCATTCCCCGGTGATATAAGATTCCCAACTTTCTGCAAACAAATATGTCTACAATTTTTATGTCAGTATATTTTTACTAAACAGGATTAAAATTATTGCTATATCCAATGCAGTTTATTAAAACGTATAACATGTTCTTAAAAACCAATGCACTTTAATTACTACAAGCTTACGCACCATAATATATTTTCCATTTACTGTTATTATATCAATGATAATTTATCATGTGATTGAACTTCTCCTACTTGCAACTCGCAAACGTAAATTATTTTATTATTTTACACACTTCACCTTCAGATATCAGAATATACTGTATTTACTATATACCGGACTACACTTTTTTCTTGCGTTGATTGATATAGTTTTTATATCCCATGACTAATATGCATACACTTACACTCTGTAGGTAGGTATTGTTCCCTCCCCCTCCCACCGTTGTACTAAAAGCGATCAGAAAAAGTAACTATTTTAACATTATCGAAATAAATACCATACAACATTCATTGTCCATTGGAGCTATAATTGATGTAAATGAGGTAATGAGATGATTTTTTTTTTAAATGTTTTGCTGTCATATTATGTTATTTTTTTACTTTGTAATCCAATCGTGGTATACTCTCCTTGTAGAATTAACAACGCTTTGTAAGTTATAGCCTTGTAGATACATATGTGTATTTTTTAATTCAATTTTCAGATTCATGTGTAAATAAAATAGGAAACATTAAAAAATTAATAACTATGATTATTACCTACAATGCAAATTTTAATTTTAATTTTAAAATGTAAAAACAAATTTCCCAAAATGATTCTTTCATCTTTCCCCTGTATATAATTTTATAAAGAAGTCATATAATAAGTGTATAATTTTCAATTTTATAGAAATAAATAATAATTTTTTAACAGTTTATTTGATTAGAACTTGAAACAGAAAATAAAACATTCCAATTTTGAAGGTTAATGAATTAATATTCATCCATAACATGATAAATTAAAATAATAATACTATTCGTTTAAAAAACTCTACCAATTCTTTATAATATTATATCACTATATAATATAACATAGGTAACTTACTTTTTTAGTTATCACCCACGTTAGGTTAACCTACCTTTACGATTATAAAAATAAACTATTTCTTTTAATAATTCTCATCGATATAATAACATTTTCAATAACTGTATAACTAGGTATATGTTGATGTATGGAAATCTAAAATTGATACAGCATTGCCGCATTATGAAATAACAAGAATCTTTGTTATACCTATTACAAATATACACATTTTGTATTGATAAAAATATATCATTAAAATAGGCTTAGTTGGTGTGGGAACAATTAATAGCCATTAATACGTATACTCTCATACTATAAAAGTTTTAGTAGGTAATACTAAAAATAAAGTACCAAGATCGAATAAACACTTCAATCGATTTGTTTCATATCACTCCACATGCTTTGATTATCATAAGTTTAAGGATTAATTACTATAATATACATATTATTAAGTTACATAATAGTATTATTTATTAGTGTTGTTTTGAAACAATTCTAATATAATATAAGCTTAAAATATAAATTATAATGAATACATAATATAAATATTTATAGTTATCGATTTATCATATGAACAACCATTTTACTAACGTTTATTATAGTTTCTATCACCCAATAATTTCAGCTCACCATTATTTACATAAACAGTATTTAGAATAGTACACAAATAGTATACAAACTAATAGTTGAGTTGTTGTGTTGAGGTATAGCCGGTATAGGTATGCTGATATGCAATAACGAATGTTTCGAGTTTAAATCGAGGCTGCGATATAAAAGATAATTCATTTCATAAGCTATATAATTTATAATATATATTATAGTTGTTATAGGTAAATTATATCTCGATCAGAATTTATAGGTTTCAAACTTATTGTATAGAATATGTTACAACGAGATTTGAAACAAAACCTGCTCAAATGGCAGATGTATTACAATATTGTATTGGTTATTTTATTATAGTTTATTGTCATATATGTTATAGTCGATTGTGTACGACTTAGGCGTAAGACTTTCACGTTTGTTTTAATGTTCTATAATATTTTGAATGGAGAAAGAAGACTTTTATACAACATTGAAATTGCAAATTTTAAATTATCTTAAGATAATGAATTTTATAACTACTTCGATAATAATTAACGTACCTAGTAAAATTTATATTTATAAGTATATACCGTATCGTATATAATTTTAAAAATTTAAATTTTGGGCATCGATGGAGGTAAATGTTTACCCGGTCTGGGCAGTAACTGAAATACAATTCAATGTATCTGAGATACGTAACAATTAACAAAGTTACAACTTTGTAACTTGTATCTCGTATTTTGTTAATTTTTTTCTAATTAACTTGTACTTTATATTTAGATACTTTTTTATAGTAACTTTTGGTCTTTAACAAGTTACTTCAATATTTTATAGTTTTTTCAATTATACTTTAAATTATTTGTGTACATATTTCAAGGATAAATTGAACAATGTTCTAATGAAAATAAAAGTAAATATTGTATTTAAATAAAATTATTTTTAATACTTAGAAGAATTTTTAATTTCATTAAAACCTATTTATCAGATATTGGATTACTTACAGTCTGAAAATGACAATTAACCAAACCGTCTGTAACTATGTTGTTGACAGACTGAAGAACTATTTTCCTTAATAGCAACCAATCTCTGTTTTTACGAGCTTGATTTTTGGTCTTTCTACACTTCTATTTTTTAAATCACATAAATCATAAAATGTACAACTCTGTTACTTAGAGGTGGTTATCGGAGATATTTTAGATAAATAATTATCATTCGATATTTTGATTTTGATTTTCTGTAATAGGTACAGATGGATTGTTTATATTTTCGTTCTCACTTATAATTAAATAATATGACAACTTTTGCTTGTTCTAGGCACCCGGTAGATGAATACAATAAGGTATTATTAATAACTAATTGGATAATAATTCAAAGTATCATATTTATTCAGATCACAGACTGGAAGACGACTGGACATTAATTATAAAATCCATTTAATCACGCCGAATCCATTCGATATAAGCCGATATTAGAAATGTGGGTTAAGATTGCAGAACAAAAATATAATGGAAGGTACTATAAAATATAAGAAAAAAAAAACACATAGGAGAAACACGCGCACACACACTTGTCACTGTCGGACGTCGGTGCATGCAAGTACGCGACGAAATTGCAAAAGTAGTTATAGTTGATTTCAAATAACATAATCATCAAAAAGCTTTTTCCCTGAGGTGTAAAATATTATCTACATCAAATACATCTTGAAATTGAAAAATAAAAAATGTTCTCTGCGTTTTGCACTAAAGTAGCTTAGTAGCAGCCACGCAATCAACAAATGTTAAAAATTGTATGGTACCTACTTTTGATATTTGAATACATAGAACCTATAAATGTTACATAGGTGCTTCATTAAGCACCGTCGCACCGATACAAATTTTAATTATATTTTGCGTTTTGATCTTTATTTATTTACCATTAGCATAAATTTCCATAAATAATATTCACAATTTCAACAATCATATAAAAATTAAATAGTGCATTATTTAATAAGGTCAAACATCGAATGTGTTTTTTCATCATTGATATCTGAGTATTGATTTTAATAATAACAACAACTATAAAAATTATTATACTACTATAAAAGTGCCATAGGAGATTTGTTTTTATAAATCTTGTAATGTACTATTTATACAATATTATGTAAATATATACATAATATTTATATACACTTTTCTTCTATATTTAATAAGCTTATTAAAAATAAAATTAACAGTTTTACACGTTACACATAACATAATTCTTCAAAAATATAATTATTGTTTAATCTAAACACCATTTTACCAAAACATTTGTTCTGTAATGGTATGAAAAATTTAAATATGAAATAACAAGACAAGTTAAGTGCTGTAAACTAAACCATAAGGGCAACCGAAAGTAATGAATTTCATTGATGTGATGCGGGTTTAGGGGTCAGTGTGTTGAATGAAAGTTAAACTGGTATAGAAGTGAATAGGTTATTATTCGTTGTATGAATATGTGTATTCTTAATTATATACAGTGATAATATCACTCAGTGAAAGGGATAAAATGAATTGGTTTGAGATCATATTTCTAAAAAAAAAATTTCTAAAGCCATAAAAAAATACATTTACGTTCATATAAATTTACTTCATGTAATTATTTATCAATTCTATACGTCACACACTAGAAACATATACCTACTTAAAAAAAATGTGTGTACAATACATTGATCTTATAAACCATATTATATACTTTTCCGTCACTATTAATGCGAGTTTATAAAGAATAAAACATATAAACCCACACATAATATAATATAGACCTCAAAGTGAACGTATCATTCAAAGTACTGTTATCATGAAATCTGTTGAAATTAGTTTATTGTTTAAGTTTTAGAAATGTATCAACATCATCTTCTACATATTTTATGCAAACCGAGTGGTTCAGAATTGGAATAGATATGAGGTAGGTGTATATATAAATTGGTAGTTTTATTGTACAATGTGGGAGATAATAATATGGCGCTTAGGATAAAAATACACACAAAAAGTAAATGTAAATTATGCATTAGTATTATTTTCAGTAATTGATGAGATAATTGTATATGTTTACATTTTAAACTAGTTTATTATTTTAAAATAAAATTGTTATGATTGATATTTGACTCATCGAGTAATTATTTGATAATTTGAACGAGGACGCACATTATTCTACAATTATTTTGAATTTATAGTAAATTTATTCGAGTGAGTGTTCAGTTTCAACATTAAAAATTATGGTTATTGTTGCGTTTATTATAAACCGTTTTAATAAAAAGTAGCCTGTAAGGATATGATGTAACCTAAACATTTGTTAGTCTATTTTATCACACATATAAAAAAAAACCTCGAAAAAAACAAAGTCTAATAACTAACATTTATATAAATTTAAAATATTACTTTTATTTAAAATAATAGTTTATAAACAAACAATAATAATAAATAATTAAATAGATAAAGTATCTAACTACAAAAAAATTTAACTACAATCTATTAGTGAAAATATTATTTTTATATGTTCAAAGTGTATATAAATATTAAATATATTTATCAGTATTCAGTTTTCACCTCTATGTTTTGTAGTTAGTTGTAACAACTTTACTATTAAAATATTAAAATATATAAGTATAATATATTAACTCTTTTAAAAATTACGTTTTATTATTTTTATCTAACCCACATATAGTTATAAAAGCGATGATAATATTTATAATGTTGATGTCTATAACTTGTGCAACTTGAACATTTTAGACCTTTTCAAACAAGTGAGATACATTCAAAATTTTAAGTCCCTGGTGATCGACATACAGAGTAATTTAGGGCTTCAGGAAGAAATTTGTTTGATTAACACAAAAAAATAAAGTCTAAATTTCAATCCTTTATTATTTATCACGTGAATGACCAACAATGGTAAAATTAATTTTTATAACGACCGATCTATATACCTAAAAAGATCGACCAGTTAGATTACTATCGACGTAGTATTTTCAAAGTGCTAATCGACCTAGTGAAGTCTTTAGGATTTTGAAAACAGATTTGAATATTTTGACACAAAATTGACTCTATCATAATTCTGACTCAATCACTGAAATCCTACCAAAATTAGAAAATAATTTAAAAATACTCACAGTCAATTTTTATAGAACTTGAGACAAAATCATGAACATTTGGGGAAGTTAATCCTGTGATGGCTTCATGATAAATTCTAAATTTCAAAATCGTTTTCAAAATACCTACCACATCATCACATTGAAAATATTAATTAATATGTTATAAAAATGGCAAAAGCACCATGTTGCGTATAGACTTATATGATAGAAAATAAATTAGTGCTCGCAATTCACGAATATAAACAATCCGCTTAGCGTGTAAAAGCACTTTGTTATCATATTTCAGATAATTACTGTGTTGATCATGTATTATTAGTTTAATTATTCAAGAATTTTCAGAAAGAATAATCTAGAATTTTATAATTATGGTAAGGCGTGATATCATTGGCGACACTCAATGTGCCCTGTGTCACACGCACACCAATGTAACTATGTTTAATTAAATTACAATGTGCATTGTGCATATGTACATAATTGTACATATACACTTGCAGATTTTTTTTTCATGTTGTAACGACAATGTATTTATCATTTTTATATTATATTATATATATTATTTACAATATTTAGAAACTATAATAACAGAACATAAAAGGTTATGGATATTTAAATACGAAATAATATATCCGAATAGTACTAGATTAAATATAAGTAAAAAATATATTACATCTTACTTTAGAATTCTATTTTAAATTTTAGGTTACATAATTAATTGAATGTTTAGATTTTCAATATCGCTTAGAGAACCAAGTAATAGATTTTACAACGATATGCGTTATTGTTGCATTAAAAATCTAATAAAGATCAAACGGTTCAGTTTAGTTTTGCTATTTTCAATCAATTCAGTCCTTGGAATTCGTTCTTTTATATCAAAAAATACTCGTCTTACTTTATATACTCATTCCAAAAAATAATAGATATACTGAGTAAATAAATCAGATAAATAAATAACTGTATAATAATTATGTTGGTAGGTATATATACAGTATACCAATATACGTTACAATCTTTAGACACGAAAACGGCATTATACGAGTATAAGGTATTTATTAGTTTGTATCGTTGCTAAGTATCAATGCAAGTTTGTTCTATATCATATGGATATTATTTTTAAGTTTCAAAAATAAAAAGCATTATAGCAACTAGATACGGATATTATAATAGATTATATTCTTAATACGGAAAGATATTTTAATATTATAAGTTTATAGGGTATTGATATGATTTCTTTCCTATAATATTTATAACTTATAACTAATAATGATACATGTATAGTTAAAAATATGTTTTGACTGTTTACTAAGAAAAACACAAGATTGATGGTATTGAGCTTTCGAATCGTGAATAATACGGATATAACTTTTTTTCTTTTATGAATATTTCTAAATATGCCTATGGATGATGTTATAAAATGTCGGAATACATGGAAGTGAAAGGCAAAAATATAATTTAAAAACGTATTATTCCAACAAAAGCAGAATATTATATAATATGTATCTTGCGATTATAGGTATTATATTGGTATGTACAGTTTAAATTATTTATTTTACAACCAGTTGGTTAAAAAATATTTTCTGCGAACAAAAATAATGTTAAATTGTCGTAAGTAATTTGTTAGGTATAACTTTGTTTGGTTAGGCCATGTCGTAATAAGATAACTTTTTGTAATTTACAAAATACATTATAGCATCTGCATGCCATGTTTCGTTACTAAAATATGTATAGGTTTCAGTACAGTGCAAAGCTTTTTTGTTCTCACAATAAGTTATAACTTATAGTATAATTATAACTTAACTAATTTAAAATCTACAATTGGGAATTGAGATTTATTTTTTCAAACCAATATTGTGTTGAAATTAATTATTATAAGTATCATTAAAATTATTATGATTGGTATCTCGAACGACTCGAACTCCGATGTCTCGAAGTTTCTGTACGTTGAATTTTTTTTTTTTTTGGTTCCTTAGCGACGTCATAATACCGAGGTTTCATTGTAATAATATTTTAAAAGACAAGTTGTGTTTAAATCACAATAGATTAAAAACTGAACAATTAAACTGAATTGTATTTTAAATACCACAAAAAGTCATATCGTTGTAAAATATATTTGTTCTCTAAGAAATGATGAAAATTTTAACATTAAATTAATTATGCGCCTAAAATTTAAAATATAATACTAACGTAAGATATAATAAATTGAAACTTGTTTTTTATTTAATACTATTTGGATGTATTACTTCGTATTTACATATCCATAACCTACTGTATTCTGTTTTATTATAGTATATAAATAATATACATAACCTTATAATTTACAGGTACAGTATTAAGATATAGATGTATTCATGAAACATGATTTATATCCTACTTACCTAGTACCTATGTATACTGATTTTTTAAGCATAATTGATATTGGTATATTCGGTATGATTGTAATGTATTTAAATGTGATTTATTTGATCTAAATAATTAAGGCTAATCTTCAAATCGTATAACTGTACTCACAATAAACTTATAATTCAAACATTTTGAATAATTAGATTAGATCCGATCTAGAGTAATCTCATATCTCAATAAGAAACTGTTGTATGTAAGGTGTGGGGGAATCCGGGTTTTATTGACTCCGAATTCATAAATTGGGCGTGCACTTGTAATAATTTACTTATGACTGGACCACTGTAAATAGCCGGTGAAGCCCAAAAACGCAAAAGGTCAATTTTTTTCAATAGATCAAAAGTGCAAAAGGTAAATTTTTTTGGATAGTCCAATAGCGCAAAACGAATTTGCGCTTTTGTACCTTACTACCTTAGTAGTGGAATTAAAGTTAACTCCTATATAAAAGCATGGAATTTATAAATGGAAAAAAATATTTCAAGATTGAATTACTTAAAAACTGTGGGCTTCAAATTTCAAAATAACAAAACATCTGTTGCTATTAAATTAAATACAACTTTTATAATTATTTATAAATTTTTATACTTAAACACACATTTTATAATCACGAATAGCATTGTATATTAATAGCTATGTAAATGTAAGCATAAGCTTACAGGAGATAGATAAATCAATTTGAATGTATTATTTATATGTTATTCTATCAAATGTATTTCTGATTAGGTATAAATTAAATAAAAAAAATTTTAAAAAAAACTATATGATTTAATAAAATATACTTTTTTTATAAAATTAATTTGCGCTTATGGGTTATGAAAAAGGTGATTTTTTTTTGCGCTTATGGGATATTATTTTTGGGCTTTTGGGTTGCGTTTGGGTCATATTTTGCGCTTATGGGCTACTGCCTAAATAGCATACATGCGGTTATTACCTAGATATATTATATTCTAATTCTATTGAAATATTTTAATTTTCGCACAGTTTGTCGCACGGTGGCGAATTAGTTATATACGTTTTATATATACTATATATAATATACATGCAATATACATTTATTATTCATACCATCATATCAAAACACAAACGCTAGTTAGATATGCACCATATATGCGTGCACGTGAACCGTGTAATTCAAGAAGAAAAATCTAGTAAGTACCTATAATAATTATCCTGAATGACGTATATACACACATATTATACACATGCATTATTATATCATAAACGCAAACGGATAAACAGTGTGATTTCGCATGTAGGTACGCCGAAACACAAAAAGTATATAAACGTTATAATAATTAATTATTCCATTTAGGCAGTTACAGTACAAACGATTTTGTGCCAAATTCTCGATCACATATTATTGGTTTCTATTCTGTAGAACGTTTGATGCCATAAACTGTAAACAAACACGTTATTACAAAATCAATCGTTTGCTCAGAGTGAAAATAGCAATTGTATTTTGAAATATCTGTATGATAAAAGATAAAAGAAAAATATAAAGAGAAAAATTGTAAATTTTTTATGTGATACACATTACACATAACATTATAATATATGTTATTCTGACTTGTCAACGGACGACAAATCACTGGACAATTTACCAAAGAACAAAGATGACATACTGATAGAAATGCATCGTTAATTGAAAAATGTATTATAAATGTATGTTTTACGCAGATTACACAGCGAATTGGTCTGCTAAAGGTTTAAAAATGTACTGGGTCGAGTAACGAATTCCGGTAAAACGCAAATCGTAGACATTATATTATATCGTTAACGAGTGGGCCTGGCCGCTTGGGTTTCACTAAATAAAAAGCGATTCTTATTAACCGTCGTAGGATAGGTGCTAGGGTGGATTAATTTTAGTGTACAGTGAGTGATCTAGCGATACGATCAATAATATGTTTGCGACTAAGACTGAAGATATACCAAGTAGCGTGTTCCGAATCGCGGTAACTATATAACGACCTGATGTCACACACACGGCGCTTCCGTAGCGTATTATGGAAAACATGTATAGAACTCGGTTGCACGTCGCACACACCCTGTTAACAATAATAACGCAGACGACAGACGAGTGTTTTATGTATATAAAACCCAGTCCTAAAGCACTTATTCATAGAAAGGATAACGTGTGCGTACGTGTGTGGGCGTGTAAATATATCCTCCAGTGCGTAGTATATACGTATTATTTTGTATTATCCATGTTCACGTTTCAGTTTTAGTCAGCGGGGGACCGCGCTGCAGCGTCAGTATGAATATACACAGCACAGGGAGTGTTTAAAATACGTTTAAAAAATATCAAATCCCGATCCCGGATCTGTTTACGATCACAAGCGTAGCCGTGTAGGATATATTTTTCCCTCGTCGAGTGATATGCTCCATTCTCGCGGCGTGCGGCGTTCGGCTTAAGTACACAATATTCTAATGTTAATACGGTCGGTCAGAAGTCTGTTTAAACCTCAGTAAATCCCGCGACTTATACAGTCGAATATTGTTTAATGTTTGTATTTGTCTGTACCCGATCAGTTGCAGCAGTGTTGTCGTGTACGTTTAATAGACAGTAATAATATAATATTACATCCCTCTTATAATCCGGAATATGAAATGACGGAGAACAATAATTATTACTGTAATACGTTTCGTACAATATGTACACGCACTCGTAACACTGCATAAGAACAAGCTTATATTTTACTATATTATTTTTAATGAAGTGGTTTTGAAAACTTATTTTAAACCCCGGGGGCGTTTTTGAAATGCGTACGTTACGTTTTGAAGAATTCTGTCGTTTCGAACGTGTATTATCGCAGTTATATTACACATTAAAATCAAATCAAGTGCAGCAAGTTTTAAGGAAAATCGCATACCATTTGTTCGTAACTGAAAACCATTGTACTGCAGTTTAAGATTAAAAAGTTAAAAACCACGGCAGTATAGTTTTACGAGGGATAATAATATTACCTATTTTACTAACAATAATGTACACCCGCAATAGTTAATTATCCCTATTATAGTAAAATTAATTATTTTGTTGAAATTCATTTAAAAATGTAACAAAAACCATATGCATGTTTATACAACTATTATATATTTATACCGATTAAATGTAGCTATAATTTGTTTATCACTTTGGTGTAAAAACACAATTTGTAACCACTTTACAATTACAGTACATCTCGTTTTGCTGATAATAGAGCATAATATTTTATCCATTGATGACAGTGTGTCGTGTGTGCGTAGCATTTTGCGGCATTACGAAGACGCGCAGGACGTACTGTAATACACCACCACCATATTATTTCGCAATGTTATAATCGCAAATAGCAGAATAAAATAATAATAATATGTAGTTTAAATACTTTAAGATAATTAAACCAATAAATAATTGTATGTATATTGTATTGCATAAAACATAACCGACCACAAATATAGGTACCGGAACGCGCGTCGTTATATAATTGAAGATACCACGAGCGGTCGTCTGTATAATACAAACAAGGTAATTATTTTTAAGAAAAATGATCGTATATTATAGGAGCCGTATGGTTGTACAACCAACGACATGAATGTGCAACGACTGTCGATTCCCAGCTGCTGAACACGGGGCGTGGATTCGGCTTCTCTGAAGTTTGAAATGGGAGAACTATAGTGCGAGTTATATTTTTAAACTTATAAATAATAAATATGTTTTTTTTGTAGTAGTAATATAATATTGCAGCTGTGGGATCGTGTAAACAAAATCATTTCAATGACAATAATATTTTAAACACTGTAGGTTTATTGTGCATAAAAAATATGTAGTATACAATTAAATAATGCACCCTAAACATTCCAACTTATTTGTTACTGATCTATTTTATACTAATAGTAAGCAGCAGTTTTTAAACATCGTATATGGCTTTTTTTAAAAAAAAAAAAAAATATTGCATAAATATATCATTTAAATATTTTAATAATAAATATAGAATCTGCAGTGTTGTATGTATTATATTCGCATAATCCTATGGAAAAGTTGTACGATATTATTGTATTTGAATATGTTTTTATCGACACAAAGTTTTGAAACTCTTAGATGGCACAGTGTGTCGGTCTGTTTTCAAACTTATTTAGTAAAATTATTTAACAATATTTTTTAATTAACTCTCCTCTGGGAAGTCATATGGGTAAAAACAAAATGGTTTTCTTATACTGCGTATTCACATATATAGTTTTGTTGATATATTATTAGCTAAATTGTTTGCTATCATATTTAATCTATCTATGCAAATATGCTCGTATATTACATCAGTTTGCTGCAGTATCACTACGTTGAATAATAGTCTATATTGTTTATAGATGCGTTTATAATATATTAATATTCGATCACATCGGATTCGATTCGGTAATATAGGTAAAGGTAACATTAATATAATTTATGAACTCGTAAATATTACGCATAGAAGCCAGCAGATAATAATACGAGTTCATGCAGTATGCTTTTACTTAAAGAATTCTATTATTATTTAATTTAGACCTGTGTACGAACACGTACGCGTCTAATTGTATAGGTATAAGCATGGATACTGCTGTTTGAGATCACGTTTGTGTACGACGAAAAATAACAGTGAGAGATGACAAAACCGTGAGTATAGAACATTTATTTACTTATCATAGTAGGTCTTGATCGAGTATTTCGCAGTTCATAAAAGAAACGTATATACCTAATATTATTTTATAGGAACAGGAGATGCGCGTATAATATTATACTCAGCGTTGTGATAAAATTCAACGGCTCACGATCGCAGTACATGCAAACGCACATGCAGTATAAATGGATCGATGGAACTTTACTGCGGAGAATAAAAATGTAGGTATATAATATCCTCGGGGATGCGGCGAAATGAAACTACACTTATGCGCCCGACCAGATAAATTTAGTCGGTTCGTATATTGTATAGTAGACGGAAGGTCCACTAGCTATAACGGTTCCCCAATGCATTTTATGTCGTACGACCACGCCTTTCACGATTTGTGACTAGACATTACGAGTTCTTAAGTTAAAGTTTTTTGAGGGCGAAAAACCTTTTATACATAATACGTATATACGCGAGAAATTCGCCATGCATGCACGGCAGGCTAACAATACAGCTATACAGTGGTGTGAGCAAATAATGCTCCGACACGTTTTTGCTCGATTTATATATATTTATTTTTTATTTACAATAATAGTGTCGAGATATATCATATTAAACTTTTAAGACGTGAAAAGCAAAACCAGAGAAATTATATGTACCTTTACGTCTTACGTAAGTAAGTAAGTTTGTGCTATGCGTACTCGTTTATTGTACGACGAAATGACTATACGCAGTATGTAGTTGAGTAACCATGGGGGGGGGATGAGGGCAATGGGCTGAGCCCCCTATTACCAGTATCTTTTTCGCAATTGGTATTTGTAGACATGATAAATCTTAAATATATTGCTTAAATCACTATCTCAACTTATGTTTATCTAAAGCTTGTGACGTACCTAGTAGCTGCAATAAAGAATATGATCTGTTTCATCATTTTTCTCTAATTGTGCTAAACGAACTGAAAAACTCAAATCAGTTACACAAAGTAGTGTTCTTTCTGAATCTCATGAATCTAGTTCTATAAAGACAAAAAAAACTTAAAACAATCTGTAAGACACGATGGGTTGAAAGGCACAATGCTTTAATGACTTCTAAGGAATTATATATGTTCATTGTTATTGCATTAGAAGAAATAAAATGTAGTGACTCAAGTCCAAATACATCAAGCTGAAATCACGGCTACAATGCTAGTAAGTATTTTAACAAAAAGTGAATTTTTAGTTGCATTACAAATGTCCGTCACTTGTTTTTCATATACAGTGTATATTATACAGTGAATTTAAGCCACATTTTACAAAGTAAAAAACAAGATTTATCAAAAGCTCTACCAAATGTATCTGTAATAAAGGGTAGTTAAGAAGCTGTTCGTGAAGATGTCGATAATGATGTCAAACAAATATTTAATGATGTGACTTTACTTGCTTCAAAAGTAATTATTGAAATAAAATTTCCCCGTACTTGTGGAAGACAGACTAATTGAGTAAACATACAAAAATGTAATACTAAAGATTATTATCGAATATATATCAATATTTATTCCGTTTCTTGATAGTATTATTTTACAACTACAAACAAGATTCCATATAAAAATTAGAAGATATTATAACATTCGAAGGGTTGATTCCTGCCAATTTTAGTTTATACAGTAATGAGCCAATATTACAAGCTGCAAAAATGTATGAAAATTATATTCTTGAAAACGGTTTCATCCAGAAGTTCTTATTATACCCGAAAAAATGCTTGAAATTATGTCACAAAAGTCATAGAAAATAGACATTATATTGTCGATTAACAAATTTTGTAGAGAAAAAATATTTATTTTACAAAAATTAGCTAGTTTTTTGAGGCGTATATATCCCCTCCGCCCTCTCCGTAATGAAAATTTCTGTTCACGTCATTTTTACGATAGACATAATAAAATCTGAACATCATAACTATGTCGCACGTGGTTATTATAATTATTGTTGCTAGGAACAATATAATATTGGCTGAGCACATTAATTGTTTGCAGGCATTAAATGTTGATTGATCTTAGGATTTGGAAATGGTCTAGTAAATATTATCCTTGAATCGGGTCTTTAGATCCCCTAATCTAATGCCTGAGATGAAATATACAAACAAATAACTACCTGCACCAAATCTATACTGTTATTTTATTATAAATGTACGATTTAAAGTATGTATATTGTACGTATTAAAGCGTATGGAATGGATCCGAATAAAGCACAATAATGATCCTAAAGCTATTACCCCAATTACGGTACTTTGAGTTCTACACTGTGTAGATCGAATAGTTACAGTAAGAATATTTCAAATCGAATGGTAAAGTTTTCTTTAAATCGAAAACTTAGGTTATTATTACCTACATTCGATGAAAAAGATTTAGAATAAATTTCCAATTATTTCTATTTAACTTTTATAATATTCAAACAACTAACTGTAATAGATCGTATTAAGACAATTGTCTCTAAATGTGACGTGTCGTAATTATTGTTATTATTATTTGTTCACTGTTATACCTACGGCTGCTGGGAGAAAAAATAAAGATTTTATTATTGTATAAAATATTGTATATTAATTATTAACAAATGTGCGTATGGCACACGCGACATCGCTGTCGTTCGGTCGTGTTGAGTTCGATTAACATATACATTTCATATTATTATTATAACTGGCCCCGTGCATTGAGATTCGTGAATCACGGGCCTCCGTCACGGTCGTCGGGACCTTTTCAACTAGGTACATAACGTGCCTGTATTGCGGAAACATATAGAGGGATGCGTGCTTACCAAGAGTAGTTTTCGGCCCGCACCTAGGAATCTGGAGTCAACAATCGTCTCGTGTCATATATACTACGTAACATGTGATAGGTACAAATTCTATTGGCACATCACGCAACGTGTAAATTCACCTTAAAAATAGTGCATAAACTGATAGGTATATGAATACGATGTCGACATGTTATATTTGTAAGACTTGGAAGTTGTTGCACTAGTAATGTTTTTATTCTTTTTGGACTATTATTTAGATTTATTACCAAGTTGGTTAGAGATTAACTTCATACGAATACAAGTATTCCATTGAACATTATTGAATATATTATTGTATTTGCAGAATTTTTTTTAGTTAAGTTGTAGGTACAATGTACATGGGTATACATGTATATCGCATATTATTATTATCACGAGAGCAGTAGGAGGGAATAATACTGTTTCCTAGCTCAAGGTCATCGCCCCACGTAGAGGATGCGGGTCAGACGACCTGGCATATGGTCAGCGAGAAAATTTAATGAAGAAGGAGAAAAAGAAAGAGAGGAACAACATCCAACGAGTAATGGATAGTATCCAAAATGTGAGTTTAGCCGTTATTATTAGGGAATGGATAATAACTTATTATATTTTACACGGGGAAAAAATACAACATCAACAACAATGCACCGTAAAATAAGTTAGAAGGCATCTGAAAAATAAACAAATGTCTTATGAGAATAATCAGAAGAAAAAACTTCTTTTTTTTTAATCATAATATTATAATATATCGTATTTGCTTTCTGTGCAGTCTATTGATTATAAATTATAACTATAATAATTTGTCATTAAAAACGGTGGAGATGATGGCTACCCGTGCTTTATATTGACTGATGCATTGGATATTTGATATTTTTCGCCACAACTCGATTTCAAATTTCTTTGATTAATGAGTACCTTTCTTTGTTCACTGAAAAAAAAACTTCTGTAAAAAGTTCGCCCTGAGTTCTATCTTGAAAAATAAATTGGTTATAGTTATAGTCAGGGCCGTATTTAGAATTTGTAGGTACCTAAACTCAATTGTGGTGTGGGTCCCCTACCAGAAAGTTTTTAGAAAATAGAAAGGGCATACACACAAATAGATAAACAAGCCATCTTTAAAACATTTTCAAATAATTTTCTACCCAAAATCGAGGGTAGTGCAACTTTCTAACTTCTAGTTTTTGACCGAAAATAATAACATTTAAAATATAGTGTATTAAAGTGTGGATTCAATTACCACATAGTAGTTAAAAAGGTATTCAACGTTCTTTATTAATATTACAACGGTAGTAACTAGTAATTAAATTCACAACATAATAATTATAATACAGCTTAATAGATAATAAAAAATTAATTTAAAAGTTTAAACTTTAATCAGTTTACGTCTTAACTTTGTATTAATGAAATCACTTATAATATTTT
>JAIPRK010001119.1:0-94199 GCA_025469195.1 Chaitophorus viminalis
GAGCGTTAAATATTTTTAAATTGTTTTCTGCAAATTCAATCTAAAATACCTTTTTGGTAATATTTTTAAAATTAAAAGTACAAAATACCAAGGGGGCACTGCCCCGTTAATTTGTTTTAGGGGGGGGGGGCAGTTGCCCCCTCTCGCCACCTTCCAATTAACGCCTATGGCTATGGTAACCTGTACCGTGTTCCATGTTGGTAAAATGCGAGCAACGACTACCGCGGTATTTTCAATGTTTCAATTACGCGTGAAAACTTACCACGTCCCTGAAGGCGCCTTCACGGCAAACAATAACCGTGACGTTTAGTTAACTGTTTGATGTGTCAAGTACAAAATGAAAAAAAAATGTGAAATTCGATCTAAAGAAGACTTTACGAAGAATTCAAATGAGTTTTAAAAATTCTTTTCGCATAAATTGATCGATCGGTACGTCGAACACAAAAAATGTCTGAATTCCTGTGTCTTGCGTGTGATGGACAGAGACAGAAGATCATGGCTTACAATATTGCCTAAACGAACAGTGCCAATAGTGTTTGTAGACGTTATAGTAAGGTCTTAAGTCGCGATCGCACGATGAATGACAGTTTATGTAGAACGCGATAGTCGCCATCGTAATAGCAGCTCTCACGAAAGTGTCGCCGTGCGGATCTCCGCGATAATAGTAGCTATCAAACATTGATTTTCGCAATTATCATACATTCGTGCGTACTTATTTTTTTAAGAGGGCGGCGGGTCGCGATAATACTGTCGTCGTACGCCCGCGACTATACACGGGAACACGACGATAGTGTAATTTAGTACCTAGATGGCCGGCTGCCGCAAGGGTCCGCGTGTCAACGGGCTACGGACGATGGGGGATCATGATGATAAAATAATAAAATTATTAAGGTGACGGAATCAGCGTTGCGGTCAAATTGGCTAATTAACGCTTTGTATGCACCGTGTGCATCACGGTATGTGCACATAACATCAGGGATATGGGACGCGTTAACAGAGCACAAAAGCCAGAACGGGGGCAAATAATGCAGTCAATAACATTAGCAGTTATAATCGAGGAAATGCATATATTATTATTGAACATCGTTGTAGCAATCGAGAACGGAGAAGGTGAGTGGTGGTGGGTCGTATATCGATTATCCGTATTGGCTGTTATACGAGAACTTGCCGAACTGTATGTATATTGAATAAAGCGAGCGCACGCTATTATATATACATAGGTACAATGGAGCTAGACTGCGGAAGGGAACATAATAATTTGCGAGTGAACTTGTTCGGAAAACGACCTGCTGAGAAATCGTACACACGACGTAGCAGTTCTCAAACTTTCTTTCGTTGTGTTTCGTTATTTTATATGTGTTAATTATTAAGAAGAAAAGTCCATCGATCCCCCCTCCCCACAGGTATCTGATGGTTAGTCCTAGACAATCAGGAATGCTTATGATTTCAAATAATTACCGTTGAGACCGAAATTATGTATGTCGATTATAATACTATGCAATGACAATCGTGAATGGAAAATCGATATAAATACAACAGTTATTATACTAACGATAATATTTTATTGTTTTACAGAAAACTGTTAACTGTAGAGTATATATCTGTGAAAATTACATGGCTGCATACAACATAATATTATACAAATGTCATAAAAAAAATATAAATAAATATAAATATATGTATGGATATTGAAAATAGGTAATAATGATAATCTGTATAGTATACAACCATAGCGGGTATCGATCGTTTTTATAGTAAAACTGAAAACACCTAATAAAATTGAAATAAAACTTAATAATATATACCAATCCACCAATAAAGTTCAGTGATAACATGAATGCTGAACAAAAACGCGGCCTGTGAGATTCCAGATTTTCAACTATTAAGAAATCGGGGAACGTGTTTATATATAATTCCTTTGAATCATACCACTTTTATCGACTTCAACACTCTTGGTATTATAATATGTATGTATTATTTCCGAATAATCAGATATCTAATCATTGTTCTCACTAGACGGAATGCGATCCCGCCGATCTGGATGATTATAAATTATACGAACAATACAAAATCGCAGTAGTTACTTACACACCCAAAACTCGATTGCAAGTACGTACTGCTAAGTCTGGTGCTTCATGGGCCAACATATCTGTGGGGGGGGGGCAAGAAAAAGGCGAACATTTGACCGGGGGAGCCGACCCTCACACCCCTTTAACGCCGTCCCTGGACTAGGTCTAGGCACTTAAGTCACCATGTTTAACAATTTAAATTGCTCTATAATAATAATAATGATATGTAGTAGTATAATAATAATAGTAACAAGTTAAAATCACAATAAAAGCAAATTTGTTCAAATAATTTCAATACATAAATCACTTATACAATATTATATTATATTGGTCTTGTTTACAATTCACTTTTGTATAGATTTCAGTCCAATCACGTGAAAAATTATTACTATAGATAATTTACAAGTAAATCATCATGGATAGAAAAATATTTATCAATAATACTTTATAACGAAAGTTATAACTTATAATAGATATTTTATATTATAAAATAGCAAACGAAACTCGTTAACTAATGAATATGATTGAAAATTTGCGTAGCTCTAGAATGTTTTTGGAACTTTACGTAACTTAACAAAAACAAAATCGGCCATATAACGACGGTTTATAACTTGTACAAGTTATAAGTCACAACTACGTTGCACGTAGCATACTCATTCTTCTTTCGGCTATCCCAAAAGTCAACGCCCCCAAAGATGTGTATAGAGCATAACTAACATGAATAATTTATCATCGAAGACGATAGATATCAACGATTTAACTGCCATAGTGTACAAAATTATTATCTGTTATTATTATTATTATCGTCGTCGTAGTCGTCATTGTTACATTCGCATTTATATTGTTTATTAGAACTTTTTTACGTCTTTGTGATCTCGATTTTGGAGTTTAACGACTAAAATACCGTCATGTAAATTTGTCATGAATTATAATGTCTAGACAAACTGTAATAATAGAAAGTGCAATGCATGCGTTTATGTTTGTGTATACGTCTACTGTATATGAAAGTTTTCGTTATTGAGTTTTTAATACAAAAAGAACACGAGTGGAATATTTGACAAGCGGAGAAAGGGACATCAGTCACTGGTATAATTATGAAGAAACAATAACTAATTAGAATCAGCCATAACGACGTTGTGACCCAATTAATATTCAATGATAATACTGAATTCATCGAAAAATATATAGTACATAATTCATGATGCAGTTTTATTTTAAAATGTCTCTAAGAGCGTTGAAAGCATCGAAATTATCGAAACTGAAAAACTATGATTGAAAACGATAAAATCAGTATGCCTCTGTTTTATCTATTTTATAAAGATGAGTACATATATAGATGTTTAATGAAATTAACAGACTCAACTTTTATTTTATTGTACCTAAGCGCACCTAATAATTAAATCTACACTAAGTGAATAGTCCGGGGCAGGGGTTCTCAACCACTTCCCATAGAACAGTATGTCGAATCACCGTTCATCTTGTAATCTCTGCTTCGAAACGAAATCAATTTGAAATATTGAAACTTATAGGTAATTACGAAGAAAATGGTTTTTCTCATGAAACTCTACTTACACTTAGTTATAAATTTATGAACAATAGTAATGCTGCATTTCATTTTTCGAGTAAGTACAACACATCCATGTTTTGGGTAGTAGGTATACTGATGTTTTGAATACGTTGCAGGTTCCATCTCCTTTGAGTATACTTACATACTGTATATCAAATAGGTATGTTCACGATATCCAACTATATTAGTTAGATACAATAACTAGAATATTATATAATTATATGTATTTAAAACAATGAAACTGTGGACGTACATATTGAAGACGGAACCTGAAATAGGTTCAAAACATCAGCAGAGTACCGGAATATGGGCATAACCAAAAAAAGGGAGGAAATATTATTATTATTATTATTATCAACCCACAAAATATTTTACTAGTTTATAATAAAAATGTCCTTCTTAGTAATTTCCTTCACGTACCACTGGGTGAGTTTTATATTGAAAATGAGTATTGAGTAATATACATTATATATTATAGTATTATACCTTTCACTAATAGAAATAGAAATTTTAAATATGTATACATATTAAAAACAATTAACGATTTATTAATTATTTATTAACAACATTAACTCGGATATTATATACAATCCTTACTACAGTCATTTGTTTTATTTTATACAGTTTGTCAGTTTATATAGTTTAATTTAGCGTTATAAACATTTATTTTAAATTATAAGAAGTGAAAACCAGAAAGGACTATTTTTCAATTTGCCTTTCCATTTAAAAAATGTCTAGAACTTAAAACGTAAACGGTACAATAGTTGACAAATAAAACTAAGTCCCTTGAGATTTTTCTTAAAGTTTTGTTCAAACTTCGCGCTCAAGTACACCATGTATTACCAAGTCGGATAATTATTAAAATGTTTTGCCTTATTATTAAAAGTTAGTAGTAAGTATATTAAAATAAAAAAATATTCACAAAAAAAAAAAAAAATGTGGAAAACTATATTTAACCTGTAGAAGTGTGGAGTATGAAAATAATATTCTCAAAAATACAATTTAAAAGTTAAATGGTTTTTTGTTGATAAAAGACAAACACACTTTAAAAATTTGAATGAAAAAACAATTTCTTGGTTTTTTGAAACAAGACTCAAAACAGTCAAAACCATAATAATATAGTATTCACTATAGATAAAGAACTATATTATCGAAATGAACTACGGTTCGAAAAACTACCAGATTTTTTACAAACTTTAATTACTGAAACTTTTACTATTATACTTCTGCCTTTTGTGAAGATTTGTTTTAAATAATATAAAATACAAATTATATTTCCATTGCAAAGTTTTGTGAAGGTGTGTTTGCATAGACCTATATATTTTTAAATCACATCTCGAGCAAAAGCAGCTTGATTGGAAAACTATTGATTTTTTATTGGCAAATCATTTGTGTAGTTTAACTTGACGTATCTACCTATCTATCATATATTTAAAAAAAAAAATCCTACTTCTATTATAACAATTATATATAATTATTTAAATCATAAAGATGATACAAAAAAAAAGTTTTCCTTAGGACATAAATAATATGGTAACTTAAAATAGTTACAACTACAGTAAACATATTTTCTGATTATATACCTATAAATTATTAGTAATTGAAACGGTTAAACTGAAATTCACATTTTACTACTCAATTTTAAACTCTTCGGGAAACCATAATCTATCGATTTGTTGTTAGTTTAGAACTAATGATTTTAAATACTTAAAATGTAGGTATAAAGTATACCTACTATCAATTGTCATAAGAGCCAATGAAATTATTCTTTCCCGAAGTGTATTGGTCGTATAGTCGTTTTATACACACGGTACTTATTACGGTTAATATAAATAAATGAAATTACTCATATGTTATAAAAAATCGATTAAATAACCGCATAACTGGTAAAAATGGAAAATATATAATTAATAGTGTTACTGTTTTGCACATTTACGACTTAATTCAACATTTTGTATATATTGTGCCGCACTCGATTGGTTTAGTACTCTGTAGGACAACAAACTGAATTTCCCTTGGGCAAAGAAATAGGTGACAGAAGAGAACAAAAAAAAAATAAAAAAAAAAAGGGAAAAGGTATGTGAACGGGTGTTCGACAACGGGATGCCCGTAGAAATGAGATTTGTACCTACAGTAATAATATAAAGCATACGTGAGTGCGTGTATTTATTTACCCGTCTGGAGGCATGCCTGAGCTTGCTGAAGATCCCAGTTTGACCAACGGAGTTTGAAAAAAATTAAAACAAGTGACCGAAAAGAAAAAAAACAATAATAACGACTGATAACAAATGACTTAAAGAACACGACTGGTTCAACCCCAGGACATATACTACCGAACCGCCAGAACGAATCCTTACACATTCTTTTTCTTATTGGATTATAGTATGTAACCCAACAAAGCCCTAGAACTGTCCAAGTGTCTCCCTTCGGCTATGACCACAGACAGCGCGGATTCGACAATTTCCAGAGCTAAATGAGGCATTAAGTATATATATACATTCGACTTGGAACAGTAAGAAAAAATATTTTTTTAAGAATAATTGAATTACAGTAATAGCTATACGGGGCCACGTCAACAGAACCCGGTTTGTCACCAGCAACCAAATATTATTTTATTTCATTTTATTTGGACAATGATTAAGGCGGAATTTTAGTCTATTATAGGTATTTAACATCAAACGTGTACCAAGCAAAACAAGAAACAATCTTACCAATAATATGAAAAAAGTTCTTAATATTCTTGTATGTAATAATTTGTATATGCCTTTATAGAGTATTTACATGTTTTTAGTTATACCTAACCAAAATAAAAACAATATTATTATATAAAGGCTTTGGTAATATAAAATATAAGTTATTAGTTATTACAATATCCTGATTGGTATAAAATAAAATATAATTTATAGACTTAAAAGTCTTAAAGGGTGTTTTCTACAATATTTCAACTTTAAAGGTATTGCAGTAAATATTATGATGATTTATATCCTAGTAGGTATCAGCAAAATTGAAAATTAAATACACCTATATAATGTCGTGTTGTTATTCATATTTACTGGTAATATTTGATATTCTGAAGCAAAACAAGCAAAATAAAAGTTTATAGGAAAAACATGCCATTGAGATATTTTATGAGTTTCTTTGTAACTGTGATCTCATAAAATAACTCTATATCGCGCTCATGGTTTATAAATAAACAAACATATCTATCAAATAAATAGTGAAAACGTTTTTGCATTTACTGAGTATAATATTTTACGTTAAAATCAAATAGAATTTAGTTTATGCCATTATGCCCAATAATCTTTAAAAATATAAAATGTGGAGTATATTATGAATCATTTGTTAGTTAATAATCGAATATAAATTATAATGCATTATATACAAAACAGAAACAAAATATTCGATATTACTATACTTGTTTAGTTTTTATAATACTGTTTTCAGTAAATAATACACGTCAAATAAATATCAAAAAAAAAAAAACGATTAGAAAAGAAATATCAACAAAATAGAATCATTAATTAGCCTAACATCAAATATCTCAAAGGTTCTAATAGAAATACTTAGTCAACTAAGTACATAAAATATATGGAAATAAAAAATAAATTCAGAACTTAACAATGCAAAACGGATCAATATGGATAAAAAAAGAATAGAAGAGCTTATAAACGATAAACGATGCTTTGCCTTGAAATACCTAATAGTAGTAAAGTATAGGAATAATATATTATATATACTATGTGTACCTACCTACAGAATATGGAAAATCATCAAAAGTAAAGAATACCAAGATATTTTTCTACGGGAAATATAATGGTGGACGTAGCTAAAGGATTCAATAAGGAACTGAATATCTTCTCTGTATAGAGAAGATGCGTCATCAAACATATCTATGGCTCAAAGAAAACAATAATAACATGGATAACAGGTGGTATCTTAAATGTTAAGAAAATATTTTTGTCTCCAGTTTTCACAACTAATATATATATATATATACATAAATATATAACTAGTGAATATAAAATATTTCAAATTAACTCTATAACATTGGTAGTTGTTCTCAAACAAAAAATTGATGAAAAACTAAGTTATTATTTTCATAAATAATTTATAATACCTCAATAATATAGGTACTTACTTATAACTTTAAAGCTTAAATATCCGACAAAAATAAATCAATTCGAAAATTTAAAATATTGAAAAGTACCTACCTTTTTTAAAAGGCCATTTAATTTAATGAATGACTAAGTTTAAGTAAAAAATGTAAAATATTCTGTATTATTATCTCTTCTGAATTCCTAGTGATACAATTTAAATATACACATATTTTTTTACATTCATTATTTGATAATATTCATATTATAATAACTTTTTTATAATACGTCTACCAAGAGACCATGTACTATAATATTGAGTTCAAATAATTTTTGTTTTGCGTGTATTATTATTTATAATTTATCAAGGGAAAATTATTTTAATATTATTATTTATTATGAAAAATAATTGAAAATTAACAATTTAGTTGCTCCATCTAGTGGATAAGTTTTAAGTGAATTTGACTATATCTTTATGGTGTTCACAGTTAACTACGAAACAGTCCAAGTATTCGACCATACAAGCGCTAGTGTTCCTCTGGCCATAGAGATAATTAATTTAAACATTTTGATATTTACGAAGAGGAGTGTGATAAAAGTATGGGGTAAGCGCCATTTTTAAGAAATAATCAACATCATTGAAAGTTGTGTTCATAAAAGGGCAAACCGCATACACATGGTCCCTAGTTCTCAACTTTTATCGCTTATCAGTTATCACTTTTTAATTTTTATTATGAATACTGATGATAGTATGAAGTAAATACATTCGATAGATTGATGTCTGCCATGTTACATTCAAATTTTAATCGTTTTTTGTGGTAACTAAATAATCTTACAGGGTTATTGGCCATTGATATAGGTAAGTAAGGCAGTAAGTCACAATGTATTATTATCGTAGAGTAATAGTATTCACTGTAAAATGATAATTCATAGAACACACTTTATACTCAGTGGGTATTGTAGGAATATGATTTTGTTTATTCGATGAACAGCCCATTGTGACAATATAATAATACTGACTTAATATTTTTACTAAGTCTGAAATAATTAATATTTAATATTATTTACGTTAATATTCATACTTTAGTGAATTGGGTATAGATAGGTTAGGTAGTTCGTATCTAAGTATAACTAATAAAAACGACATTAAATCAAATCTTGAATAAATATTATCGTAATTAATACTAATGGTAAGTTTTTCAGACAATAAATAGTAATATTAAATTAGTTGAATTATATGAAAGAATGAGTGTCATATATTAACAAAATCATAGATCAAAAATTATGAACATAAATTATTGTTTTGAAATAATTTAAATGGTCTAGATCTGTCGTCAGTGTTTAAATTAGTAAATCTTTAATAACCTATTGATTAATATAACATACACCTTACCTATTGGCTAAAATATTATAGGATTATTCACTCACCAGTTCACCAAGAAAAATGCATTTTAAAAAAGCTAGACAGATTTTAATATTGTAATAACCATATTTCATATAATCAACATTATAAAATACGATAATTTATATGCAAAAAAAGTAAGGGCCAATACCATGTGCTTGTCACTTAATGAACACAATTTCATTAAATGGCGCTTATCCCCTTACATTTATAACATTGAAGCTCGTGAATGTCACCGAATATCTATTACCGAATTAATAAATAATATATCTCAATATTCTAAATGGCCTAAAGGGAACACTGGCGCTCGCACGACTAAATGCTTTATAACTGTCGATATTAATATATTACTATAATAGACGTTTTTAATTGATGACAATGTTAATTGTGTAGCCAAACAATATAGCCAATGGTTGTAAATTGGACTACGTATAGAAACAATAAAAAATAACATAACAAAAATTATAATATTATATTTGACTTATAAGTAGTTTACTTAACTTATGGAGGAAATTTTAAAATAGTATTTTTTTATAATTAGGCATTATATTACTATAGTATAACAAAACAAGTAGTGTTTAACAAGTAAATTGTATTAGTATTTGAATGCTTTCAATCCAATCGTATAATATATACTCAAATACTTTTTAGTGCCTATAGATGATTAATGATTATATAACATTCATAATGTACAAACATAATATGATTTCAATACAAACCCGGGTATTATAATTAGTAATCATGTGTGATTAATTATTGATGATCAATAAAGTTATTGTTGATGATATTATTCTATCATAATGTATTACGAGATGTACTCATATCTGAATACGTGTTTAATTTTATAGACATTTAATAAGTAGGTCATTATTTATACGTTCTTCTTGGTGTACAGAATGGATACAATCCCAATCCAATCATTTATTATTATTTTATTCGAACACATCTATTGTATTTTCCGTGCAGATGAAAACATTGAATACCTATATTATAAATTTGTTGCTGACCAACATTTTACACGAATTCGTGTAAGATCGATTAATTTGTGCGTACGGATAATCGATTCGATTGATACACGGCTAATAGCAGTATTCAAATTATATCCGATCACACGTGAACGCAGCAAGTTGAACAAACTAACAAACCACCGGGTGTGTGTAGCAGGTGTACCCTGTAAATATTGTATTTAGTACTGTCGTTAAGACCGTTAATGACAAAATGGCTGTCTGTGCCTCTGGTGAAACTCGGGGATGGTGGTAATCGAATGACATGATATTCGAATAATAATGGGTACGACGAAACTCCGGGGTTTGGAAATGGGAGGAGGAGCACCAGTTTAGTGACGGTGGGCAATATCGAAGAGCACTAAAAAGTTAATTTTAATAACTTCGTCACTATTTCTTTTTTCTTTTTCAACAAAAAAACTTCTTTTTAATTTTTTACATGTAGTACATCATTTATATATGCACAATAGTAATAACTTAAAAATCATAGTGAATTATGAAGTTTTCAAAAGTAATCGTACTACTACTACTATTGTTTGTAGGCTCGTATAGCGGTTATTTTAATAAACTATCTTACGATGTATCTACAAAAAACACATTTAAAATTGTTATATAGAATATACAACATACGTCATTATATGGGGCATAGACAATTATTATAATGCTCATAATACAGACATAATATGGATACACCATATTTTATCAAAAAACCGAAAACGTTTTCTTCCACGAAATCATAATAATAATTCTTTCACATTCCTTGATTTAAAAATAACGCATTATTTTCATTATTTTGCCTGACATTTCAATTTAACAAACTTTCAATTTTTCAATTGAATACGATGATAAAAAAACGAACATATCTGAGATACGAGAATCACGTAAATGCCGAGGTACTTGCAGAAGTGATGATTGACACTGATGGCAATAAAGAAGTGGAAGTAACAAACTCAGCGCAAGTACCGAGATTCCCATGTATTCGTGGTCTCGGTTCTGAACACAAAAAAAGGTACGTAATTACGTTTGCCCGGTAGTGGGGTAAAGGGATTCTGAGTTCTAAAAATTAAATCGGAATACAATGTTCGAACCCAACCTTATCGTTTGAACTTTAACGTGTTTACTTCAATGTGATGCGAAAAAATTCTATTACAAATAAATACGTTCATCAAACATATCAAACAAACCATGGTAAACTGCATTTCATTAAATTCAATAATTAAACAAAAATATTTGAATTGACACTAACAATTATTGTTTACTTTATATTTAAATTACCACTCAAGAATTTATTTGTCGTACAAACGATAACTATTGATTAGTGATTACACGTTCTAGCGTTGATTTTATACAATAATATACTTGTATACTATATTTTACTTTTATTTTTAATTGATCTATTTTTTAGGAAGGATCCGGCAACTATGGCCATAAGCTCTTCATATGCATTTTTGGTTTGTAGATTTGTTCTAGGTCAGATTATGGAATGTTTTCTAAACTAAATAGTTTTTTTTTTTAATTTGTGAACTAGGTACATTGATTGTTAAGATAAAAAAAATGATTATTCAGTGAATATAATTAAATCAGTTTAGTTTTATGATTATTATTCATAAGATATATATTTTTATGTATTCTTTAAGTGTAGTAAATTCATCAAATAATCATTTTTATCATAGTGAACAAACACAAATAAATTATATTTTTTCTTAAGGCTTTTTTTTTTTTAGGATTTTGGCTTTGGCTTTTAATTTAACGGGGCTTTGGGCCTTTAACAATATAGAGTATGGGATATATATTACAATTATATATCAATTTAATTTAAAGAGAAAAAATAATAGTAATGATAAGTACGCAAAAGATAGAATTAAATATTATGTTTACAAATAGGTACGTAAAAAAATGTTAAAGAAAGCGTGTCAAAATTATAATGGTTTTCTAAAAATAATAAATATGATTGACTTAATCTAAAAGTATCACGATATGTATCAAAAAAATCTAAGGCAGTTAAGACTAAATTAGCAAGTTTAAGAGCTCTAACAAAAATGGAGTCATTACCGGTTATAGATTTAAAGAAAGGGATGACAAAAAGTTTATGATTTCGTGAATAATAGGAAGGAATAGGAAAATTGATTTGTGCCAAAAGTTCAGAGCATACAATATTTTAATATTTAAGAAGTCATTATACAAACATAATATCAATTAAGTGACGTCTTAGTTGGAGTAAGTCTAAGTTTAGAAAATGTTGGACCGCCATAAAAGAATCTTGAAAAATGGGTAAGGTTTTTCATGTGGGCGATTCAATTTGAATTGAATACTATCGATATTATAAAAATTATTATACAATTATTGCAAATAAAAATGTGTAACGCAATGTTGTGTATTATAAAATATTCAATTTGAATAAACTCAACGATTCAAATAGTTTAAACACACTTGATATAATTTAATAATATAATTATTATTTATAGCCTATAGGTAAGGCATGATATTGATAAAACAAACGTAGTTGTCGTTGCGCGTATGATTGTGCAACGTACTTTTATCCACCGTGCTCTATCTGGCGGAAAATGGCACCGTACTACGTGTTTCTTCGCAGCAGATATTCACATCACAGATGGCGGTGAGCGTATTTGACGGCCGTTTATAATAGTAACACTATAATGTTGGTTGTGAAACGAACGGGGCCCGTTTGCTGTAGTAACTGCCGCCACGATGATAACAATATTGTTTTGTGATTCGAATACGAAATGCTTTGCGCGTACGCGTTATACGTGGTGCAAACCTAAATTGGTAGGTACGTCGATGCGCTCTGACAATAATATTCGAAGAAAAAAAAAAAAAAAACCAAAAGCAAACAAATAAATTTTCAAATATTAATTTACGCTTCGACGTTATTGCGTACCTAAAGTATAAATATTACGCGTAAGTAGGAACGAATGAAGAAATCACAAAAGTTTAAGAACCGCTTAACGGACTTTGAGACTACCTGCAACTATTTACTTGTGTAATAATATTATACGATAAGTTTAAAGTTATCATTGATACCCATGGCTCTTGATTGACTATAATATGCGTAAATAACACGACCGTTGTTATTCACTTTATAGTAATGAAAATGATGTTAAATAATCGTTTACTGGGGTAAAATCGCATCGAATACGTTAACCAGTTGAAAAGTTAATTTTGAAACATTTTCATAACACAACTATAGATTAGTTAATCCACTGAGAGTAAGTTTATAAACTTTTTTTCTTTTAGTTTAGTTTACAGAAATGTTGTATCAAATTTACTTTTTCCAGTCGATTCCAGAAATTATGTTTTCCAAATGTTATAACGTTTGAATCAGAGGAAGTAATGCGAAACACAGTAAAACTCAAATATGTGTTATTGTGTTGAGTCGTGATGAAAGTTATGATAGAATTAAAGTTAAAATTTAAAAGACACAATCTCCCACGTAATACAAGTGTTAATTAAAAAATAAATTAAATTTTTTTTGAAAGCCAAAACAAACCTATGAGGTTTTTATACAAGCACATTACAAGTACAACGATTCACTGGAAACCTATAAGGTTTTTATGTAAGAACATTATAAGTATAATGACTTACTGAATTAGTTATGTTTGCTATGTATAGATGAAAGACTGGAATAAATTGCACACTGCCAGAATGGATATGAAAAATTACCTATGTGACGAATGACCGTGATCTAAATCATATATGTATAATTGGTAACTTAATACCCAATTTAAAGGGATCATATTATGATTCTACGCACCACGTATTTTTCATGACCGTTTGGGTAAGATTAATTTGGGAAAATGGGCAGGAAATATGAAAAATATGAACTACTCTGTTATATGTTTATATTTCTAGATTTTATTTGGTATTTGTTTTGGTCGGCTTGACCAATGTCATGCAATAATAATAATATGTCTATGGTTGTATTTATGAATAAGTACTAAATCGTTTTCATCATTACGATTATTATTTTCCCTGTCTACATCATATAATTTAGTTATAATATCATTTGTTTTGTTGGAACTTCATATTATGCCTACGTGCAGGGATATCGAAATGTAATTAGTTTTTACGTATAAGTACACGCAAATATATTTTGTAAACAATAAGTATTTGATCAGTGTGCTAAAATATTTTCTAATAACTTGATTAAGTACCTACAAAGTTTTAAAATATTTTCCCGTGAATATAGGCTATTCGTTTTGTATTTAAAACATATTATAGACACCTGAATTATGGTTCAATATTTATTACTTCACAATATCAGTCCATTGTCCTCCGAGTTGTACCTAACTGTTATAAGTGACCACTATTAGTCCACATAAGTACTTACAATAGAAATTAGAACAGAACCCCGTGTCTATAAGTTACAATCTAATACTAAAGCATCAGGTATCTATTATTCATAGTCATATTTCATGGTTCAACGGTAATGGTCATATAATGTGTCAAAACATCGCCGTAAACTGAAACCATTTTATCCCGCACTAACCCTTTTGATTATTACTCCCTGGGAGAATTTTAAATCACCGGCATTATAATACAGACAGTTTATCATATCACCTCCGATACCGCCTATATTGAGAAGGTGATTCTGCAACAGTAACACGAACCACAAACAAACTCCAAAATGAGAATATTAAACATACAGTTCAAATCATCGATGTTCTGAGTTTCTGATTTGAATTTTAATTGATAATTGAATCTATTAGAATTAAAAATGACAAGAAGCTGTAAGCTCAAACAAGGAAGAACTATTAATTTACATGGAGATGAAGCGTAACGTAGAAAAAAAACCTGTTAAGTTTTACCGCCCCAATTGGTTTGCCCACTACGTATATATATATATATATATATATATATATATATATATATGCAGAGTGTCTCGTGAGAATTTTCAAATTTCAATATACTTATATTTATACGTTACCTTTATAATGAAAAAATTAATCAAACTGTTCATATTTATTTTATTTTAATTAATTTAAGAACCATGTCTTGCATCAGTAAAACCTGATTAGAATGATTAGAATAATACCTATATTATATGCATTTTTACTTCCCATAGTTACTATATTTTGTTGTTGACGAAAAATAATAAAATATATTTGTAAAATATTTAAATAATGAATTTCAGATTTCTATAGTATGACTTCTAACTATCCATCCGTTTACTATTCAAATTGATTCAGAACCGTCTTTAGCATAGGGAATTTCTTTAGCTCAGATTTTATTGTTAAGGATTTGTTATGAAAATAGGGATATTCAGGGATTGAGAGTAAAATATATAAAATATATTATTTTCTATGGATGTTTTTTTTTTTTTTTTTTTGGTTAGGTAATCGAAGAAAGGATTTTTTATTGGGTTTGACAAAAAATACCATTCGTTATTTTCTGAATAGAATGATAAGATTGTAGTAGGTAGGTGAGAATTATAATAGAAAATATAATATAATATACATGTTGGATCGTGCGGAACATTGTCACTAACAAATTAGTTTCACACAATAATTTATTTACATTATTCTTTATTATTTAAGTGTACATACTAATGTGAGATGATCAGGGTGATGGTATTAACCATGAAGGTTTACGAGTATTATTCGTGTAAATACTTTTTTTTAATGTTTTAAATAGAAATATCAGTACTATGATTTCTTTTCTCTCCTCAGGACTTTGAAATAAAGAGAGATCAAAAAATAATAATAAGTAATTAAAAAGACCAGAAAACAAAAAAAATTACCAACTCTTGATATTAGATAATATTATGTAATGCCACCAGACTTGTTTTTATTTTACTTAAATCCTCCTGGATTACAGAATGTATGATTTTTTAAATATTCAATATATTTTTATATTACTCTTTATAACAATATTATATAAATGCATTATTGTTTCAAATATCCGTAAGAATTTTAAAGTATAAACAGTTGCTAACTAGCTTCAAACATTTAATAAATAATAATTTGCTTAATAATAATAATGTCTACTGAATAGTTAATTAAATTATTTAAATGGCTGACATGTAATATTTTTATAAGAAGTTGTTGAACCTTTTTCGTAACTAGAGTCAGTTTATACAATTTTTAAATAAAAATTGTTACATCAATATATTTAAAAATAAAATCCATACTTGCTTCAAAAAATTCAATATCATTCAGTTGTTCCTTACACTTAGAAAAACTAGAGAAAAAAATTGAAAATCCTTCTAAAATAAATAACTTCTTTAACCAACATGAAACTTTTGATAAAGTTTTACTACAAAAAAAAAATAATTGTTAAAAATAAGATCACATTCACCAGATGTATCTGCACGATTTAAAAAACTAGAGGATTGGGTCTAACCAACCGAAAATGCTGGTAGAACAAATTGTCACCAAATGTTTTTCAAAGTTTTTAAGTTATTGCTTAAGTATTTTACTAAAGTTAAAAAGCTTTACAAAATACCGATACACTTTTTGCTTTGTCCAAAATCTAAAAACCCTTCAAAACATTTCGTTATGTTTAAAATGTTTATATATTTATGCAGTTATTGCAACCCGTAAAACAATTGCCATTATGTATAAATAAATTATAGTTTATTTTCATTACTTTTTAATAGTAATTCAATATTCCCCAGTTGATTGGTGCAGCCAATATGATAATTACATTAAAGGAGAAACTTAATGTTATTAAATTTATATATTTTAAGTATTACAAAATCGTATTGAACCACTTTCAAAAAAAGAAAAACCAATGATAGGTAATTAAAATGAGTTTTGTTAGACGCTTTGTAATTAAACACAAAGCCGAACCAAATTTAAATATATACCTATATATTATATTATGGGTTCATAACAAAGGAGAAAAAATAGGAAAAGTAACTAGCACAACGCCCTTTTGTATCATTTGATTATGAAAGTTTACGATCAGTTACAGTACACAATCCAATTCGCAAGCATCATATAGTACGCCGCCACGCCGTAAAGAAAGAAGTAAAAATGTATGTACCTAATGTATAAAATATAACAACTAATTTTTTTTTTTTCAAACCTCGTTGGTTTGGTTGAACTAATAATGTCGGTGGATTAATTTTGTCTCGTTAAAGTTTTACGACAGGATTTACAATAACATGTTTTAATAAAATTAGTACACAAGAGTGCAAGCTACACCAATCAATGTCTAACGTACAGCGCATAACGCGCATTACCACTAGAAACGGTTCAAAACGTTTTAGGTTATTAAACACGTTTGATGTTGATCTTAATCATTGAAGTTCACACACAAGTTTTTAAATGACAATGTTTACATTTTTGCACACATTATTACGATTCTATATTAAGTTATATGACACCCAAATACACTACGTGTATAAGTACTGTTACGACCAATTGTTATCTATACAACTATAATATTCACTTATATATACTTAGTGATATGCTAGTATGCATATAATATTAGAATTCCTGCGCTGTTATATACTAATGAGTCGTAGCTTTATTTGAGTAGAATTTGTCTAATATGAATACATATATGATCACAGGCAGTCGAAGTTTTTGTCAATAAAAATAATAATTTGTCAACAAAATATTTGTATTTGATGTACGATGGATTTGTTCATGGTTTCGACATTGCGTACTTTGAGAGTATTGCGTACACTAATACTTCGGAGCAGTTTTCATTAGCATGGCGACTTTTAAGGTTGGTTCTGGTGGCGACACATTGTCAGTATCTAGACAAATAAAAAACAGACTCGACATGAAACTTAACACCCTAGAACGCATTTTTCTAAAAACTACGATGCGATTTGTTCAATCAATAAATGAAAAGGAAGACATGAAAGAGATTGAAGAAATCATGTGAAAAATTGGTCTTTTACGAGACGTAAAATCTTAGTGCTTTTATTTGTTTCAAGCTGAGCTGTACTAGATAACTGTCTTTGACAGACAAAAGAAATAATGAAACTCGATGTGAGTGAGGAAAAAAAAATAACCAACCGAATTGGAGATTCTGATTTAGGCTTGAATAAAAAGAATTTTACCCGAACATTCTATTGTCTGTAGTACCTATACAGGAATTGTACAGTTTATATTTTATTTATACGCAGAACAGATTGATAAGATAAAAGTTACAAAAGACCTTGTAACCAATTGTTGACAGGTTAAACCTGGCCCGCGTACATATGCACAATACCCGAAACCCAACGTGGTTTTGATCCTGATCCATTATTTTAATGTAAGCAAACGTAGGAAACATGTTTTCACGGTGTTCACTTTACATAGATAGTACGCTGTATTATGTAGGTACGCAATAACATTAAATGTTCAGCAATGTCATCAAACTGACAACGAAACAAATTATAATAAAGTGACAAATGTCGGTAGTTGCATAGTAAATTAATATTAATGTGCAATACATTTTAATTGCTGACTAAATACGTTGGTGGTTCAAATTAATTTGCTACATGGGTATTCCGAAGCATTATAGGCTTGTAATTGCCCCATAATTGATTTAGTAAAGACAATGGAAGTATTGAATTTGAATAACCCGGGCTTGCTTGCGTATTATGTCAGTTATAAACTGCATATAACAACTTTACTGGACATTATCAACACAGAGAATATTATTGGTTTGACTAAATTTGAATGTTATAAAAACTGTTATCGACCCAATAAATAACAATTTTACATTCAAATAGAACAATATATTCGGTTAGGCTAGAAATACGATACACCGTTGTAGGTTTTACTTTGTAATAATATTATAAAATAGTTATGTATACTATTATGTAGTCATGAAAAATAAACTTAGTTAATTTATATAAGAAACGTTTTTAACTAGTTGTTTGCATTAAACACGTAAATAAAATACTATCATCGTAATGTACGCCTGCCGTGGAGGCATGAATAAAATATTCAACAATTTGATGGAAAGAATATTGATGGAATACCATCGACCGTGATCGAAAGCCCAATATACAGTAATTCGTAGAGCGTAAGTGCGCAAAAACCTTAATGGTTTTTATTTTTTTTTTTATTTTTATGTAACAAATGTTTTACAAATTAACAGACATTTATATATCATAATATCATATAATTGTCTACATAGCGGATAATGTTAATTATGGCTATTTAGAAAAATTGTTTCGCGTGCAACTGCGACGGGTTAATAATGCTAATACACAGTACAATTATACCTACTATATAATAATATTATTATCAAATGAACTCCTTTTGTTTTCCGTGACAATATCTACACTAAACAATACCGCGGGCGTGCTCCCAGTCACAATGTAAACCGCGACACAGCCCCACAGGTGACGTTCGAGCATATGATCACAACACAATATTATGAACCTTACGAGCATAGTAAACGTAATGTAAACATGCTGCAGACCACACACCTATGTATACCCGATAATTTCAAAAATGGTGTCCATAGTTTTCATTTAGCCTTTAGGTGCATACGCACGCAAATATATATATATTATTATGTTAAAATATTATATTATTATTATTAGCACTTTCGTACTATATATTTATTTTAGTATTGCACAACATGGGTACTGTAATGTGTCACTCTACTAGTCCGTGTGGGCAGTGTATGCGTATCCAAATTCGATTTCGGGGGACTAATAACAGTGTGAGCTTTGGACTTAGCGATAATGTTGCTCTATTATAATATTCTATTATTATGGCTGAAAGTAATATCGTTTTTTGTTGTGTGTTGTGCACAGAAGTGTAGCTTCGGCACGCAACGAGCAATATTACAATCTGATTCGGCAATAATTATAAAATAATAATAATAAAACGACTCGACTTCGGCCTGTCAGTATATTACATAGGTAGGTACCTAATACTTTTCGCATCGTGTACAGTGCAGTAAATTATACATATTTAAGTTGCGCTGCAAGGCCAGTCGCGGATTACCGGTAGTAGTTAACAACGAAAATGAAACACAACACAAAAACAATTGCAAACTTCACGTTCCTCATATTATTATCATACGTAGCGTTCATTTCTCTATATGGTGGAATTAACGATTTTTTTTACTTCACATCGGACGCACACAATAAACGTCATTTTATGCCGATACCCACACGCCACTAGGGGTGTATTGTATTATTAAATATTTGGCCATTTGTTTTTCTAACTGTTCACGTCTCTTACTTCTCTTTTTCACCATATAAACACATACACACACTTATCCTGTTTAGTATATTTACTATTGAATAGTACATACAGTATATATAGTATAGTATAATGTACAGGCGTGTATGTTTGAGCGTGTTTAATATGAGGGGGTCATCTGCCGTTTCGTTCAAAACGTCGCCAACGTGTAGCCTTTTATCTCCCACCGGGTTGACGTTACACATACATATAGCTTATTATTTTTTATTTTTACTATTGTTTTTTTTTCTCACTGTTCATATAAACACACACACACACACACATATATATATATTTAGAGAGAGAAAGAGAGAGAGAGCATTTCCCACCCGCGGAACAAGATACATACTTCCCATAGAATTTGTTTTTGGTTTGTTTTCCATCGCGTTATATATAAATATATGTTATACGTCTACTAGTATTATGAGTATGAATAGTCTCAAGTTTAGCCTCTGCATTAAATGGCTAATATCTAAATAACATTATCCATATAAATAATTAAACGATTTAAGTCAAATGAAAATTTCAATTTAAAAATAAATTATAATTTTTATTTTTATTTTTATCACTACACGTTAAATTGTTATGACATCTTGAGTTACATAATAAAGATTAACTGCTACACTTACATGTTTTGTCTATACAACCACCTTTACAAAAACATTTTTGAAAACATTGATCTGATAATGACCGAAAATGTGCAAAATCTCTCAACGATTTGGCTTTGTGTCTTTGTCTAAAACATCTTATATATTGATGAATATAGCTTTGGATATACAGAAAATTCATTTCTT
This sequence comes from Chaitophorus viminalis, assembly GCA_025469195.1. NCBI lineage: Eukaryota > Metazoa > Arthropoda > Insecta > Hemiptera > Aphididae > Chaitophorus > Chaitophorus viminalis. The sequence continues at coordinate 21,094 of JAIPRK010001119.1, forward strand.
GCGTAATTTCGGGTAATTATACTATATTTGTTTCTAAGCTTGTAATCTTGATTTTTATCAATATCTATAATGACAAATATGATGTTTCTTGGATCTACTTTGCTTTTATCAACTTCAGGTAAAGATAATTGAACAGAATCCCCAATGTTTCCTCGTAAACTTATTGATGGACTTAAAAACACATTTTTATACAATTATAAAATAATATCAAAATGTACACAACTGTATACAATATTTAATATTGCACTTATTTTATTTACCACGTGCATGGCTCGGAATATAACCTAACGGAATATAACTCTATATTAATAGCACGCTATTGAAAGTCATGATTGAAGGGACACAGGGAAGAAAACGGATGCAAGAATAAATTGTATGTTTTAAATTATCAATAGCTGAAGTTAATCCATATTCATGATAAAAACGGCTGTTCAATCCATTAAATTTATATACTCACGCGTTGATATCAAAAATAAAATAAAATTCCAAAAAATCATTAGTATAGTAGGTTACATACCAATTATAACTTTTAAAGTTTTAACTATATAACATTCAGATGTTTTCATTTCTTATACTGTGTGTATATGAATCTAAATGTGTTGTACAAATATCAGACTAGCTAGCTATATTATGTGCTTAAAAATTATTTTAAGAATTTGGATAGTGTATCCGTTATATAACGGAGAGTTCACTAATAATTAAAAATATTTTTTGCTCAGGGCTATAATATTTCTGTTCATTTGATTAAAAACTTTGCTATTTTCCATAACAAGCACTGACAGTATCAAAATTAATATGAGCCAGTTAGCAAGTGTTATTCTTACATTTTCAAAACTGAAAAAACAATGTACCATACACGAGATGGAAGAAAATACTGTTTCAGAACACAATCAATAATAATGTTTTTAAACCTAGATTAGATATTCATTGAATGTTGCTTTCATTTTGAAGAAATGATTGGAACAACAGAAATAATATTTATTTAAAAACTACTACTATGATAAAAATACTCTGTTTGAATTTGAAATACTATGGAACAGTTTACCTAAGTCTACGAATGTTTCAATATTTTTTTATTTTACATTTAGATTCTTGTACAATTCTTTTGGCCCACAGGCTAAATCGTTTTTACTACATACTACATTTTTTTTCTCCCAATGACCTTTAAGCAAAAATTTATTTTCTTTGGTATAAGTAGAATATTTGTCATTATTCTAGCAAAAATTATTAGGGTAGATATTATGTAATATGTTACATTATCTAAAATTGTCCTTTTAATGAACAAGTTTTATTACATACGATAATTTATTTATTAAAGGAGACTTCGTCATTACGGCCATTAGCTTCCTATATTCGGTGTGCTTTATTCCCTTGTGGCAAGTAGTAATACCTATAAAAGAATTTCAGGAATGTGGTAAATAATCATTATTTATAATTTATATAGTCGCTGATTTGAACTTATACAGTAATGTATAGCTATTAAAATAATTGAAAGATGTAATTTGTAAGAATTTAAAATTCAAAATTTATGCGGTTAATTATGTCTTTTACATTTTAAAAATAAATATACACCACAACACCATGTATTATAAAGGTTGCGCGTTTTGAATCCAAAAAAAGATACAATTATGCGTTAATAGGCCACGAATTATAATATTGACGTTCCAAAACGATTGGTTTTATTTAGTCATCGTCCTTGTATTTCGCTTTGACATATTTTATTTTCGTTAATTTTCCACCCAATAGATTCTTTATACTTTATCGATCCCAAGTATGTAGTATTTTGAACAAATCGAATATGCTGGTCGAATTCACAATATCGCTATTTCTTTCATGAATACCTCATGTACATTGTATAAGGTTATCATTATTCGAGATCCGATTCACAAAGATATAAAATAATAGGTTTCATATTTTTAGCGTAGCATGTAACGTTTAATCATAACGAAATGGTACACTACCAATATTGTGGTCTATCCTGATGTATTTTATACTATAATATTAAGATGGGATTTTTGAAATTTAATATCCAAACGCAGTCATGTGAAAAATGCCCGCGAATCTTTAACTTGAGTAAGGGTTATGAAAAAGCCCTACAACACGATATTCCGATGTCGAATTTGTAACATTTAACACTTGGTTGAATTCGCATTTTCACAAAGACAAATGTAATTTCTTAACAGAAGCCTGTCACTGTGTATTTTAAATAACAACGTACAACTATTGCATTTTTCTCGAAAAAAAAAAGAAGGCTATATAAATATAATGCTTTCTGTTTTTAACGGAAAACTTTTCGATTTTAAAGTTTTCTTTGACAGTTGCATATCAAATAATAATTATGCGGGATACCGTGTTTGGATGCAATATCAAAATTAACGTAACCTTATTTTCTTGGTGAAACAATAATATTATATTACATTTCTAGTGTGAACACATTTCATTAAATAAGCACGATAATATAGATAATATAGACATCTAATTTACATACAAGATTACTGATTAGTGATTAGTGATTAAGTACGTTTGATGTACCTAACTCACGCTAATAGTTGAACGTTATCCAAAACAATTATTATTAACGTATATTGCAGTGTACATTTTATGTTTTCTGTTAACTGAATAACTTGATACGTCGTCGTGAATTCGTGCTTTAAAATAATACAGCTAGTTACCTAATTACTGTCAAAAGTAAAAAAAAAAAAATTGCAAGTCTCATCGTTTAATTAACCTTATATATAATTTATTATTATATTTTTTTCTATATCAGTCGCTATGAGTTATAATTTTATAATGATATAATGTTATATTGTGCTGTGGTTAGTACCGCATATTACTTTCGGTCAAATGCAACGACGTTATATGTGGTATATATTACAACGCGTTGTCGGAAATCGTACTTAAACCATATCCTTGCAACCGAGGCGTATTATTTCTCGATTTGTCCCACATTCTCGATCTATTTTGTTCATTACAAACAACATAACGCAGATAACGCATTACTTGTTTGTATAGCACCAAGTATGTTAGCACAGTTGGCAGCAAGAATACGTTCGATCATAATATATAAAGCTTGTAGTACACCGCGTTTTCAATTTGTATTATTATTATTACTATTATTACTGAGCAGTTAGTTTGAGCTGTAATATATATATACGCAATCGAAGTTTCGGTTTTATAAAAGCACTCTGCATTTGAATTTTTTCTTCGTATGACGTACATTATATGACTTATCATACTAGTATGTAATATTATTGTTAACTAAGCGAAATCAGGTTTACGGAAACCTTATCGTTGTCGTTATGAAATTATGTTTAGCACATTGGAATATATATATTACAGCAATAAATTTTCAATTAAGGTTTAATTCGAGTTCTATGGTAATTATTTTTGAAAATATTTCTGTAAGGCGAAAAATCACCTGTGATCGACGATAGAATAATAAATGAAATGCCCTCCATGACTCGGTATAAGTGCTTTAATTTCGTGTTGATATCATACATCTCGACGTAATGTATGGAAATGATCATTTTATTTTCAAAATAATAAAAATATGTATACAAAATTTGAATTATAATTTTGCGATTTATAACTCTTAATTCCATTCGTAACACAACTTTCAAACAACACCCACATGAGACACGATCATTGTTCTTTGTTAAAACTATTGATATTATCAGTAACAAATAACAATAATATGTCGGCAATAATTTATTTTGAATAATTAGCTAATTTATACGAAACGTATGTAATGTAATTGTAATTATTATAAAATTATAAACCATGGGAGTTTAAAAACACACAATTATATAACAAATAAAAAGGTTGAAAAATAACACTGATTTGGAACAGCAATAAATTGCTCGTAAATAACAATAAATGCGATAATACAATCAATACCGAACTCATTATACGTTTTCATACTTTAATATTTATGATCTAAACTTATAATATTATTCATGAATCGGTACACTGTCACGAGCGTTTTGAAAATAATAATTTTACTAGTAATTATTATTAGGTAACAATAATCACAAAATCCATCCGTAATGATAATCCCGCAATAGGATTAATAACAATCGGTAAATATTAATGTGTGTACTATTATTATTATTATTATTATTTTTTTTTTTTTGGATTAATTGAATTAGTGATTTGGGTAAATACTATTCTTGTTTCGGTGGTAAATATTTATATTTAATTTTCGCTTGTTTTTGACCGTCCTCGTCATAATCGATAAGTTAACCCAGACAGTTTATATTATACAATCAAGTACCAAGAATGGCAAGAATATTATTCAATGAACGAATAAACCGTCGAAATACCATACATATATGTTGTATGCATCGATGGACTATCTAGAAAGTAATTAAAATCACACATCACTGTATTCATAGCTATAATCAAGTATGTAGGTATAACACAATGTCACCGATTTAAAATGAACAAACATTTTCCCATACTCGTAATAGAATAAAAACAATTTCCGGACACTTTGATTTGTATAATTTGTATAAATCACTTTATAATCATTGAATAAATACAATGAACATGGCCGTTTGGTCATTAAAATAGTGAAAATAGTGTTACCCACTATTGATATAGTTGTACTATATAGTGTCATATATATTATTATCGTATAGTTTAATAATAAAATGTGCAATAATAAAATATTGAAAATGATGAAATCGTAAATAAAATAATGTCGACATTAATGAAATGATTCCTACATCGCCAAAACAGTTTTAATCCATCAGAACTAATAACATGAAATATATACACAATTCATAACCTTCGTTTGAGAAAAATTTTGACATCACGATTCGATGAACGCCTTTACTTTTACGAAGACATTTTAAACTTTACAGTTGTACAGGTTTACACGTACAAGTATGAAAAAAATCTAATCGACTTTTCAAAATATGGAACTATAAAAATATTAACAATTGCAATAAGGTATAACCAATGCAAAATAACCCAACTGTAAATGATACGCTGTTATTTAACGTAGTACCTGGTAACACGCCTGATACGATAAAAAATTATTTTTATTTATTTTTTATTTTTATGTCTATTCAAATGTTCCAACATTCAAACAGTTATGACCATGATATGTTCTGACCGTATTATATGTATATAAAATAATTTTTCTAATTTGTAATTTAGTGTCACCGAACGGAGTTTTATTCGGTCATATTTTATACTTTTATGGTAATGAATCGGGTGATAACGAATGCATATTGTTAATCCCGGCATGGCAATAACGTTTTGTGAATTTAGTCACATAGTAGGTGTGAGTTCTCGTGATAATCTAGATATTAATAATTTTGGTTGCCTTAATAATATTCGACTGCGATTAAGCACCGAAATTTATAACGATTTGTAAAACTAATGTCGAATACTCAAATAGGCGCATATCGCGGAAATTTGTTTTTAAAGTTTAAACTATGCAAATGAAATACGATACTTTTCGTAACTTTTAAAACAGATTAGGGCCGCTTTTCAAACAAGACAAATTTCGCTGCCATTATTTATGTTACATACCAAAGGCGCTGATGCGTTTATCTCTATTGTTTATAAGACTTTGGTGTATAGATGACGTAGATTCAAATAGCTGCTTGCACAATAAATAAATCAGTGAGAAAAACTTTGGAATTAGTGTGACGTTTTGTTTAAAAATGGATTAAACAGTCGGCCATACTGTGTTTTAATTGTATAAACGTAGTATATAATATAATATTATCTGCAGTGTATTATACGGCGTATACCATAGTGCACATGCAGTTCGGTACACGATAATAATAGTTCCAATAATATCGTCAAAAAGTTAACGATATAGAAGTTAATCTTCTCCGCCTAAATGCACTCTCGTTTGTTTTCCAGATGATTAATTATATCGTATCCATTAGATAATGTGCGGTTACCTACCAATATTATGTTTACGTGGTCTTAGTCGTTTTTGATATTCCCAATGATGCTATCAATTTTTCAATACCCTAAGAGCAGTAAGAGCTATAAGAAGTGTTCTCCGGAGATAGTTCCCAAACCGTGTAATCATTTTCACATTAAATATTTGCATCTCCATCGTACTTACACATAAATATATACGACGCGTATATTATCTATATTAAACTCGAAATACCAAAATCGTACAACGAGTCATGATGGTTACGCGAGCTAGCATATTGGGAATATTTAGTAGATTTGTACGACACGAAATTCAAAAAAAAAATATAATAATATATGGCCATGATAATCGATTTACGTATTTAAATACTTTTCTCGGTGTGCATATATATATAAATATTATACCGTCGATTGACGAGATGCCTATTTGTATGGATTTCAAAAAATCCGTTTATAATTATTACTAATTAGGTAACTGTTAAAATCAATCCAATATCCCTAATACTCATTTTGGGTTGTGATACGCGCACATGGAATTAATCGAATCGGAAAAGAACTACCGTTAATGAATTATTCAGTAAATGTATGATGTATTCATAAAAGGTTATATTGTATTCATAAGTATTATGAATATTTTATCAAAGGAGTTCCGTGAAAATTACAAACCAATTCATACCGCAAAAAAAAAAAATATTTTTTTTTTTCGTTTTTTATTATTTTTATAAAGCTGTACACAACACATTAATTACAAGTTATAACATTATAATAGTATATTATACGTATATATACATATATCAAATAGATATTTAAAAATGTGGATTTTTATTTTTAATTAATCTTAATGTGCATAAATTATTATTTAACAAAATGCTGTTAAAACATTGTGTTATGGTTTCAAATGTAATAATCGCAACTTAAATCGTTTAGCGTGTAACAAACCCTAAACCGTCGTATGTAGTAGTATTTTAGAGCATGAAAACACTCTTGTTCGTGTGTTTAGTAAAGTTGTTATGTACAGTTTAGAACTGACATAATGCACAAGCAAGCCCGGGTTATTCGATATTTTCCATTTCCATTGTCTTTACTAAATCAATTTTACGCCGCATTCGCAAGCCGTTAATACTTCGAAATACCCATGTTATTATTATAGTAAATTATTTGGACTACCAACGTATATTATAGTCAACAATTAAAATGCGTTACACGCATTAATATTAAATTATCGTACAATAATTACTGACATTTGTCACTTTATTATTATTATTATTCGTTCTGTTGTAGATAATATTATGTTTAATGTTATTTCAGCTTTGGTCACTGTACACTAATTCGGTAATGTTTTTCAGAACGCGTTCGGTTTTACTGTAGTCTGTAAGGAATGATGGAAAAATAGCGACCCGGTTTATTATGTCCACAAGTAAGCTGCGCGTATAGGTAGAACTTATATTATATTAGCTAAAGGCGGACGTATTTTATTACCAAAAATAAAAATGAAAACAGTGTTCTGCACAAGATTATATAAGATAGTAACGATGAAATGAGGGGGTCTGGGGGTGTAACCAACAGAACGAGCTACATGGCGGCCGCGTATAACATATTTTAGAATAGTACATATGCGTTCCGTGATGGTCATGAAAAAGAAATGTACTACACAAATAAGCAAATGATTTATATAAATTCGGTTCTATAAAATACAAAAATTGTCTGTAATAACTCCATCTATAATAATATAATATTATCTAAAATAATATACATTTTTATAATATGCTTTATATATCATTATTTATTTAGAATTTAACGTGGCTACTTCTTTAACAATATAGAGTATTTGGTATAAATTATAATTATATATAAGTTTGATCTGGAAAAAAAGAATAATAATAATAATAATAATACATAAAACAGCGTATGTGATAGTGATATAATATGATATATTTGACTTTGATCAAACACAAGCTTTAGATGGATACTAAATAACATGTTGAGCAGTTACTAGTTACTATCCTGAATCAATATTTTTGAAAAACACGAAGACCATGACAAATTTTCAATAAGTCCCCGTTAAAGAGTAAATTTCATACCAAACCCGTGTAGGCACTGTTCCTATTATGGTTTAGTGACATTAGAATATACGTCTAATATGTGACTACAGCCTTATGTTACGACGAAGCGTAATGATGCGCGAATTCTGAATACTGCTTGGGGATTAATAGATTTTTTTTTTTCGAGATAACCTTAATATAGACACAGTTACAGCTTAAATTTCTACAAAACGATATTATTTGCGTGCACACGTCGCGTCGTGCAAACACGTCTAGAAATGTTATTCACGAAATGACAGAGCAAAGCTAGCTGTCTCGTGTACAACAAAATGACATTTTTTTTTTTTTTTACGCATAAAACGTATAGTTATTAAGTACAACGGTGCTGTGGCGTGTGATCAACTTGAAAATATTAATAATCATCCAAACATTATACACAGTCATGTGTACTGTCATTCCCGTCGTTAACAAAAGCTGTTTATTTATCTCGAAAGAGAAACAACAAATTTGTCAAAGTATAATAAGCTTAACCTCGCCGATACTAATAATTATACTAATAATTTGATAGTAATAATAATAATGATCATAATATTATTTGCCTGTACACGGGAACTAAAGTTATTTGAAATGCATCTGGTACGAGACGTACGCTGGCTTGAACGATGAAAAATTATCAACTCGAATATTGTGTGCAAATTAAACATTACACCGAAGCAGTTGTTTAATTGGGTACCTATCTCAAAATTGAATCTCAAATACTTAGTGCACGTTGGTGCAAAATATTGTCGAAATTTCACCGTGCACATGCATAATATACCCACTGTTAGAAACAGACACTTTAGAGGTGCAAGAGTGTTAATTTTACTTAGGAGTAATAATTTGTATATAAAACGTGTATATATAATACACATTAAATTATGCACGTATAATATATATATATATATATACACGTAATTCGTATAAACTTTCCGGAAATGTATGGGATGTTGTGCACACAGTGTTAATTTATGATTCTACGTGTACACGTGGCTAAACTTTTCGTAGCGCTCTCTGCATAGTGAGCATAATAAGTAATTTCAAAAATATCATGTACAACAATTAACAGTAGAAAAGTACATAAGATATATACATTATACAATAATATTAATTAAATGTGCCTATTATTGGTTGTTGTTTAATTCTTAGTAGTCAGATTTTCTGCAGGGAGAGGAGAGTGGGACTAATGAGAGGTAAGGTAAAATAATCTTATAATGATTGTTTGCACTCTACGTATATGGAGTGTATAGATTACCCTGAATCCTGATACTTAATAGCTAATGACTATATAGTTCAGGTAGATACATCACAATGTTAATACTAATAATAACTAAAAATAAAAAATAAATATAAACTTCTAACACTTCTTGAAATAAAAGTTTTGGATTCTGAACGGAGTGATGAATTTATTCATTTACAATAATGTGTTTTTTTTAAAAAATTTTTAATTTTTTTTTTTTTTTTGAGTCTGTTGTCATTTTTTAGAGCAGTAAAAATGCTTCGATTTCCTTATCATATAAAGCAATATTTCTAAAAGGATCAAAATGGGAAACAGGGAAATTTTACACAAAACCACTTTTTGACAAAATAAATTTTTTTTTTAAATACTCCAACTCTTAGATGAAATATCGCAAATACTTAAATTTTTCACCAAATGTTTATATTATCATTTTCTATACATAGTAAGTGTTCGAAGTATTTTTTTCATTTTTAAACCTATTTATTAGGTTATTTATTTATTTATTTATTATTTTATTTAGCTATTTTACTAAGTATTTTTTTTGAAATATCGATAAAAAAAATTTGGTTTTACAAAAATCTTGAAAATTTAACAAAAGTTTCATTATAAGTTTTACTTATTGCAATTAAAAAAATCTGAAATTATTTGACATGTGTTTTGTTTAAACCTCTAAAATTCAAATTTGTTTAAAATATGTCAAAATCGGAATAATTTGCAAATTATTTTATACCTAGTTGAAAATTCATAATGTTTTTGGTATTTATACTTAAGGTTCAAAATTTAAACAGAAGTTTATCCATAAGTTTTTCTTCAAAAGACTATAAAAACATTTCTGCCGGATTATCAGAAAAAATTGTGATGGCCGTCTGAAATTAAAATTTTTACAAAATTTCATAAAATAACGTTTTATTCTCAAACGATTTTAAATATTTATTATTATTCAAACAGTATAAGTCGTAAAACTTGAAACTTTAATCAGTTCTTTCAGTTGGTATTTTCTTTGAATGATTTACTGATTTTTAAGCAACCTATAGCCCTATAGGAATTTGAAATATTTGATTTTTGAAAATTTTTATTTTAAAATCGTTGATAAAAATAATTTTACTAGGACAAAATACTTCAAAATTGAACAGAATATATTTCCCAAAAGTTGTTCTTAATTTCATTCAAAAGTTATTGAAATACATAGGTACAATCATTTTTTTAAACTTTGAAAAGTAAATATTGACATAATATTACAATTTAAATAGAACATAACGTAATACACCTAAATTATATTATAGGTCCTATATTATATATACCCTTATTCTAGACCAACAAGTCATCTACGTTCAGAGTTCAGAATCGTTTTTCGTGTGCGTTGATACCTTATTGCATTCAAATTTAACACATCCATTATAATAACCTATCCTATGAACGAGTTCCATTTCACCCCCTACTATACAGCAGAGCGAGTTACCCCGTCCGGTTCTCTTTTTTTATGGATGCGTACCAAATAACGTAATTAAGTTTAACATATTACATTATTATATTGTGTCCAGTTAACACTTTCAATTTTTTTTTTTTTTTTTTACAAAGAGATTTTCTACAAAAGATGTCAATATTCCCTTTTCAGCATCATCTTAGTCTAAAATCACCTGAAATAAATTTCTAATATTTTACATGCTTATAATTTCACAATACAAAAAAGAGAAGAAATATAAGACTCGTGTCACTGGTGTATAGTGAATCTATGCGAGAAAAACCCAACGGACGAATCGATTAGGTATCCACGTATGTAGTGTTAACGAAATATAAGAAATTCACCGTTTTTGAATCTGTTTCTTGTTGCTAATGTACAAACTACAGGTGCATGTGCCCAAGCAAATGTTTAGTACGCGCACGCACACACACACACACACACACACACACACACACACACACACACACACACACACACACAAACAAACACATACACACACACACACAAGCACACACACACACACACACACACACACACACACACACACACACACACACACACACACATACATACACATACACACACACACACAAGCACACACACACACACAAGCACACACACACACACAAGCACACACACACACACAAGCACACACTCATACGTTTATATATATAATAGGAAACGTCAAAGAACGAACCGAGCACAAAGTGTGTTTGCGGTTAGAAGGAGAAATAAAACCTGGTGGCAATGCATAATGCAGTAGCAGCAAGACGTACACACATAATGTACCCGACTGAAAATATAAATTCCCGTCTGGTTAACAAGAAGTTTTCATATTTCTTCAACATCCATTGACATGTACTCACACCCGTGGCACACGAGGAAAAAAAAGAAAAGACGCGGAAAACCGAGCAGGTGAAAATCCACCATGGTACACATCTTTATAACGTTATTATATTCGTAGCTGCAAATTCGGGGTTTTCAGTTCAAAGAGCATGCATTATACCTAAGCCGATCCTCGGAACGGACTTTTTATACGTAAACATAATTTTATCGTTAGTCCGAAAAGGAAAATAAGACGCGACCAAAGCAAACAGCCTGTAAACAATGTATTATATGGTTCTATTTTTCTTTCGGCATCTATATATAATAATAATAATAAGAATAAAAAAAAAGAGAATCCATTTAAAAGGTAAATACAACTTCGTTTTATTTGCCTGTACGCACAATCGACTTTCTCTGTTAAATATTTTCTACGAATTATTAAAGGTTCACGTCAATATACTAAAATTATTACCTACACTGAATAATACTTCACGCAAAAGACGCGATAGAGTTTTAAATTATAAAAGTAAAATTACGGTTTCCCATAATTCTATGTTTAACAAAACATATTTAATCTAAATAGTGAAATTAACGACAACATAACTTGGTTAATAATTAAGCATAATATGTGGTACATTAATATAAAAATTATTGTTTCAATTCTACAAAATGTATTCCAAGTGAAATAAATTGCTCCCGATATCAGTTAACCGAGAAATATCGATATAGAACATATTGTACCATCAAAACATTATAGTATAGTAACTCCAAATATGTCTGTTTTCTTATAGTAAAAATTACGTTATTTTCGATGCACTGGTGTATTTTAATGAAAAATAATCATCAAAACTCTAAAACGACAAAACACGATAGTGTATTAAAGTAAAAGCAAAGGCTCCTATAATGCATCAATGTAGTACCTATTTAAATGTAATACTATAATACAACTATCCCAACAGTAGTAGTACACAAGTTCAATTTCTTGATATAATAATACACTATTGCACTAGGTTTCGTTACCTATCATTGATACGATTTTATTATCACTAATATTATTGTCATAGCTTTTAATCAAATTATCTAATATTAATCATTATCAATTACGTTATACTTTAATTGTTATTGTAAAATTGTATTTCATTATAATATTATTGCCTATTTTAAATAGGTTGCTCAACGTAGAACAAAACGTATGCTTTTATTAGCAATAAGCAATGCTTTAAACGTATTAGAGGCAAGTTAAATTTAATAATGTGTATTTTCTCGGCTAAAAACAAACTATGTAGTTCATCGACCATCGAAATAGCGTAATCTTGATTTTAATTAATTTATTATTAATTCATTTAATTTGCAAAATAATAAGTTTATTTTTCAATAGCTCTTAATACATAGTTTGTTAAAATAATATTTTGTAATTGTTATCCTAGAATAGGCAATAAATAAAAGTCAATAAATGACAGTAAATGTGAACATTTACAATAAAATATATACTATCCGCAGACTTGAATAAATACAAGTATGTAGTAGTTATTTATATTTATCAAAATCATATTGTATGCGTTCATTATATTATATTTATTATTATTAGGTATATGTGTTATTAAGGGGCCTCGCTACGACTAATATTTAAGGGGCAACATGTAGGCAATATCTAATAACGTAATAGCTGCCCGAGATCTGTGTTAGTTGTAAATGATTATTAGTATGAGTGAAATCCAATGTGGGTACCGCACTCACGTACGCGCATGCACATGTCAATGGTTCTTTAACAATATAAAATGCACAATATGAATTTTATGTCAACTTACGTTTTGTTTTGACAAAATTAAAGTAAGTTAACGTTGTCTGATTTTGATTCAGAAAAATTATTTGAATTCAGCAGAAAAATGTCTGTAGATCGTACGAGACATTTTCCGTTAATAATTTTAATTATGATTTGAAAAAATTCATATTTTCTAATTTTCAATAACAGTTCGCAATAGTATAAGAATTAACTTTTACAATGTGTTCTGTACGTTCTATAGACAATTTTCTATCAAGTTCAAATTTTTTTTCAGAATCAAAATCGGACCACGTTAACTAAATTTAATTTTGTTAAAGCTTAAGGTCTTTTGAGCTAAAATTGACGGCAGTAGCGAGGCCCCTTAACATTATTATATTTGATTAATTTAGTCGAAACGGTAGTCGGTAATATTACTACGTAACTCAATGTTCCATAATTTTTCAGAAGAAAAAAAATCGATGTAAATCAGAATATAATAAAACATGGGAAATCACTGAACATCAGCAATAGACATAAAAGTATTTTAATAACATATATATTTATATAAATAATTTTTAAAATGTGCTATATCAAAAATCAAAATGTATAAAGTAATATTAAAAATTTTAACTCAACATTATTTGTTAGTTTAATTTATTCAAACAAGTCAATTAACGTCAAAAAAAAAAATATATATTTAAAAATAATATAGGTAATTAAACACAGCTGATGGGTTTGATATCTTTGTACTGGCTTCATTAAACATTGATTCAATACTTAAATTTACGTAATTAACATAATAATTAATGTAATTTCATACAAAAAATATTAAATTTGTGATTCATACTAAAATTGAGTTCAATAAAAGAGTTGATATATAGAGACGGACCAACGTGAATTATATTATCACGGCCAGCCGCATAGAAATAAGTCGTTGCGAGTTTAAATTTGATTTCATGTTCCTATTCAATATTCACATTGAAAACTGTCGATAAATTCACTGGGCCTCAAATTTGCCTTGATTTTTCTTGGAATTGTTTCGGTCAAAAGTTGTCTTTATGAATAAGAGTTGACATTTTTCACAAATATGACAAGACAGTAAAGAGTATAAATATAATCAAAGACCGTGAAATTCAATTTATATATCGCCTACCTCTTCAATGCTATAGATTACATTGCGTACTAGATAAATTTTAGTCCCTAGCTAGTAAATAATGTATTATGTGATGTTAGTTTAGTATTATAATAAATGAAAACCAAACAAATAAAGTACACAACCTAACCTATATAACCTAACCAAACCGGTGCGCTATCCCGATATCTAGCAGAATCAACCCTTTCACCATTACGCTAAAATCCATAAGGTAGTAAATTATCTAAAAGATAATAATTTCGGACTATATAGCATTAAAGTACACTGTTCATAGTGTGTAGTCTTTTTTATGTAGCTATTCGATGTTAATTTTATCTTTTCAATTATTTTAAAGATTAAACAATACAATTATTATATTTTAATATATAGGTAACATAAAAATTAATAGAAATATTTTTATTAGATTATTATAAAATCAAAATCACAACAATAACACATTTTACATATAATTCGAGTTTAAACATACTTGAATTGTCCGTTTTTATGTGATTTCCAATTAAATAGAATATTTTTTCTTTGTGATGTTATATCACAAAAATTAATAATATAAACCAAAATTGTTTAACCGAAACTACAATAACAAGTAATTATAATACAGTTTTGCTATTTATAGAAATAAGTCTGGAATGATATTTTATACAATATTAAATTTACATATTATTAGCTTTAATATGTATATCATTATTATATTATTATTGAAATAATGCATTTACCCCTACTAACCCTACTACGTTTGAGGAAATATGAAAAAAATATATTTTATGACATCGATAATATTATGTACTATAAATTGACTTCATTACGACGGTTATTGCTAGGTATACTAATACATTAATCTAAAATTAATCTACCTCTACCTGCCGTACTCCTAAATTTAATAGTTTTTCTTTAATCTCAATGGAGCTTAATCGGATGATAATATTATGGGTTTATTACAGTACGCACTATTGTGTATTCGCCCGACAACTATTGGGAGTAGGGACTACCAAAATCCAAATAATGTTACTTTGCTGAGTTTACCTGCACTTTGGCGGAAAACGGAAACAATAATTCATCTTATTTGCATTAAGTTTACTTTTCCAGTTCATCCGCTTACAGAAAGACTACATTATTACCATAAAAGTGGATTCATCATTGTTATTGTTATAAAATATTATACAAAAATGACAGCGAAGTTTACATAAACTATTATTCTTCAACTTTATCAAGTAGGCAATTCATTTTGGTATAATATATAGTAGCATTCTCCCAGAAACAAAACAAAAAATAAAAATAAAAATAAAATAAACTGTTAATATAATTATCATCGTACCTATTATTATCTGGTTGAATGAATAAGTCGGGGTTATTTAATTGTTGGTTAAAACACAAAACTTGCAATGGAAAATTAAGTGAGGTGTCATACGTATTATGTGCTACTATAACTCTGTTAAATAAAAATTATAAAAGTTTCATTAAAATGCTTTAAAAACAAAACCGCTGAATGTTTAACATTTGAACATTCTTATTATTGTTGTGTAAAATATTTAAAAATGAAATACATTTCCTAAAACAGAATTATAGTTAGCTGCTGTGCCTTATCAAGTGAATACATCTTATACAACTTACGTACGACGTACACAATATATGAAGTGTATTATTTGATTAATGACTAACGAGTGTAACAGAACTCGTAAGGTAACATACTCCGAATCGGAGAAAAATAGGTCGAGGAAAGTTGTAAAAAAAATTAATTCAAACTAAATAAAAGTTTCATAGTGTTCATCATGATTATTATTTTGGAAGCATATATACTTTTATAATAAATAAATCTTGATTGTTCAGTACTACAACATAATTATAGTTTTTTATTCGAAAAAAGTTTTTTAATATAGTTTGAATTATGTTAATGTTCAAAACCATAAAAATCAAAATTATTTTCAAATTACACTGAAGAAAAAATGAATAAATATCATCACTTTAACAATCAAGTAAAGAACATTATTGGGTTCAAGGGCGTGCATTATAATATAACGAAGCTCATTCCAAACTCTAAATTTTAGATGCATAAATTATAAAAAGATTTACGCTTAGTTGATTTGTATCGGCCGATGTAATACCGAACAAAAATATTGTCTTAAAACCGGATTCTTTTCCAAAATTAAAGTCGAATTGTCGAATTCAATAACATTAATCAGCATACGTAAGCTGTAACTTTGTTCATGAAACTAGTGACTTCACGGCTGAGTCTTCACGTCGCAAACTTGCAAGTATGCGAATTTCTACCAAGTTTATTCTAATTATGAGAATATATTGCTGTCATAAACACAAGCAATTACATACAATGATGCGTTATACGAAAATCCGTCGTACGACAACGTTAAATTATTATTCAACTAATCTTTCGTTGCATAAATAAAAGAAAAAAAAAGGTAAAACCATACACTTATCACTATTAGCAAGTAGTGGAATATATAAAATATACCTTCCTTGGATCCCACTTGTTCGATTATGACGACCCAAACACCTAAAATGTAAGTACTTACAATAACTACTTCAATATTTAAAATTACCTAATTGTTTCTCTCTGCTCACTTAGGTCGTCGATATTTTATAAATTCCAAATAATACATGGCGCGTCCATCTGTATAAATTAACCGTTGCGCGAAAATGCAACACGTAGCATCTATCTATTGTGTTTACGATTTATGCCAGAATTCAAATAAAAAATAAATAAAAGTTTCACACGTTTAATACAATCAGTGGAACCAATAGTTAACTTTCATTCGTAAACCAATTAATTCATCAATTTCAAACCGTAAAAATGACAAATACTAACCAATATACTGGCCGAAAAATCCATATATTTTTAAAGAAAAAAAAAGTAATTGCCATTATCAATTATATTAATTATGTTATTATTTATTATCTACCTTACCTTTGTTGTGGATGTGTAAACTGGCGGAAAAAAAACGGATATTTCCGTATAAATTGTAGCCACATAAATAGTTTTTGCACATACACATTCGTTTATTTTCAACCGATTGATCACGATCATTAAAATATAACGTTGAAATAGATAGCATGAAAATGCGCTGCAGTCGTCTATCGATTGAACGTATGTTACGTTGATTGTTGTACATTTTTGTACCAAACGTTTTACTCGAACAGAAATCGTATGTACACATGTGGGACATTATGGAAAATATATATAAATGGCTTAAAAATGATTAAAGTTTAAATGAGGGGGAAAAAAAACTTTTAGTGTGAAATAAGCAAATAAAACGTGCAAGTCTTCTGGGAAACCATAATTAATCGTTTATTACGTTTTTACCGTTATTGAAAACATAACAAAAATGTGCAATGTTCCATAGTCCTAAACGTTCATTCTTCTTGCGTATCTTTCGGTTTATATACCGTTTCCGTTCAGCTGCAACGTTTCAAGTCGTATAATATGGCCTTAAGGACATATCGATACGATGTAGAAACCCGGTTGCACATCAAATCGTCAGTACTCAGCAAGTATAAAACAATCGCGTGTACAGTGAAGTGATACACTGATATCAGCATATTAGAAGATGATGAAATGGAATGGATTAGCAAACAGAGCATGACAATAAAAATAATAAACAGTCATCAATGGAATTTAATGATTCGAAAAATATAAAGAGAAAAATTTCTCGAGGTGACTATAGTGTTGCTTTTTTTTCAACACCTTCGTTTGTACCACGTACTATATTGACTTCCATCTATTTAACCTAAAATATACACCCTTACAGTAGCAAGTATGATGTATAAAAAAATAACGTTTTTATTTTTATTTCATTTAATTTTAATTAATTAACGCCTGTGAGGCTAAAGTACACAGATGTATATACAATTTAACATAGTGAATTTAAGATGGATATTAATAAATAATAATTAACATATAAATAATGACATACATAGCTAATTATAAAAAAAAATGAACATATAATAGTAAGATATTTAAAAATTTAAATTAAAATATAATCAAAAATTGGAATAGTGACGCTTGAGGTATGATCGATTATTAAAAAAAAGATCAAGTTTAGAAGCATTGCCCTTAGTTAAGAGCCGATTTAAAGGGTTTTGATGACTAAACTAGTGTCATAATATACAATTATACTTCTATCGGCGCCTATCACTATGTGTATTCTATTATAATTATCTACCAAAAATTAGACGCATTACGATTTATACCAAAGAAAATATTATGATGTAACACTGACAGCTCGTTTAACTCCATATTATAGTAGAAAATATTCATGTACTTCCTACTTATCAACGATATCACCAATAAATTTAAATAAATAGCGATTACTATTACCAAATTATTCAAAAATCTACCGCTCAATCTCGTTTAAATTGTATTTATCCTGGTATCATTAACTCTAATAAACTATTATGAATTCTCAACTATTTGAAACAAATCGATTTTAATGCATGTCATAGGGATTTAATAACTTTAAAATGTTATTCCGTTTATAATAATATACTTTTTTGGACTGTGTTCACTTATTAATTGATTTATTCATGAAAATATTATATTTTCGTTTGTGTATTATACCGGATGGGTTCTCGTGGCCCTCCGTATTATAATATTATTCACCAGGGTCCATAATCTTTTTTTAAAGATTTATTATAATAACATTGATGATAAAATATAAAAGTATATTTTAAAAAATCGCACAGTATAATAATTTCAATTCGTTTAATACACGTCGTACTTATTTATTCAAATTTCATGGTCATCTGTGGTTTGTAAACAGTTATATGGTATTGGTATAATATCTAGGCTATAAATTAATAACTTCGCCAGCACGTTAATTCACAATGAAACTGAAATGGATTTTTAAATTTAAAATCAAACATTTACTTAGTTGATATTTCTCTGTACGTACATTTATTCTTTCGTTCACGTCTTGTCTTATTAAAAAATAAATAAAAATAAATAAATAACTACATGATTAATAATATTATATACAATTAATTTGCCACAATTGTTATATTACCACGGTATAGAAGATATTATCTTCCATCACAAAATAATAATGGCCACGCATACCGCATAAATTTACCTGCGACGGATCGATTCCGGCGATGACATCGATAGATCATTTTGAATAATTATTATGTAACAAAGTCATTATAGGTAGGACCCGGGACGATAAGCTTTGCACACTTAGCACTTAAATAGGCATCTAGCGAACGAATATTGATTGTGGTCATGTTTACTTATTCGCTAACAAACACTATCCTATAAACTTTACAACCGAATATCCGATTATTCAAATGCATATACCTACTTACACGGATAACACGGTTCGGTGTATAGTAATAATATCATCTCCCTAATGCTATAAGATTATTATTATTAATATTATTAACATAATATGTTTTAGTTGGTTTAGATACAGATTTTCACCGTCGAACACTATATAATTCGTTTAACGGGAATGAACAATTGTATTTGGGATAAACAGTTGAAGTATTCGAAATTCTCAATTTAGACGGTTCTATTTTTCAAATAACTAGGGGCATAGTATGATTATTAATTCATAGTAATAATTGTATCCATTCTAAATCTTTCACTACCACGCAATATGTTATTATATATAACACGTTTCACACGGTACAATATAATATAGCGTTTAAATCCGTCCCCTAACCTTTTTTCGATACTTAATATTATATACTTTTGACATATATTTATCAAAATAAAATAAAAAATTCGTTCTATAAAATAAACCATAATCTGTTCATGGCAAAATAATTTTACCTTCACTGAATAGGTACCACAAATAATGTATAAACTATTTTTTTTTTTTTTTACTACGTGTTTGTATTTTTATTTAGGAATCCACCTTTAAGGCTTTAAATCTTTTTTCCTTTTCGCTCAGAATTGTTTTTTGAAACTAATAGTAAGTACGTTGATTTCAATTAATTTAAGGATAAGAACAATAAATTATTCATCTATAATCATTCGACTCCCATATCGCACCACCCAACCTTTTTTAATGTGTTTTGGTGAAAATAATTTAAAGCTCGTGTATATTAAAATATTTAACAGAATAATATTTATGGAATTTTTTTTTTAATATTATTATTTGCCTGTTCGATTATTTAACACTTTTGAATAAATTACATTCACATAAAACTTTCTATGTAGCCAAATTATTAAACTTTTTTTTTTTTTAAACAAGTGATATTAAACTGGTCACATTTACCAATAAAACAATAAAAACTATTTTAATTTTATCAAATTTGTTTTTATGCATAAAAAGTTTGCCCTAATTTTCAATAGATTACTTTTATACATGTTACTACAATAATAAGTGAAAATTGTTAACACCTATGACTAAATGAATAAACATACAAGTATACATATAAAGCTGTTTCAAACTAAGTTAGTTTTCAATTTACTTATCATAAGGTTATTAGAAGTTTCTTCGCTGATGCAAATGTTTAGCTTTTTGGTACAAACTTGTTCAAAACATAATAAATCTAAGTAGATGACTAATAATAATATAAACAGCAT
This sequence comes from Chaitophorus viminalis, assembly GCA_025469195.1. NCBI lineage: Eukaryota > Metazoa > Arthropoda > Insecta > Hemiptera > Aphididae > Chaitophorus > Chaitophorus viminalis. The sequence goes on from JAIPRK010001119.1 coordinate 42,056, forward strand.
TGATGACCTTATACGTTACAATATAAGTATATACAGTAAAATTTAACTATATAAAAAAAGTTACGCAATTGGTTATTTAAGAAATAGGAATAAATTTACATACAGGATGTAAAATATTTTGCTCCATTATTTTTTCTCTTTTCATGATAATTATATGTTAATATTTATTATTTACTTCAATCCATTTCCAGTGAAATAATAAATATGAACACATATTTAGTCTTTTTTTCAAATGTATTATTGTTACTACAAATGAATTGTTTAGCCGATGAGTTCATATTGTACTGATTATAGAATGTAATTTACAATTTACATATACTTTAGATTACATGATATAGGTAAATGTTAACTAGATGTACAATATTAATAATAATATATTATCAAATATAGTACTTTCAATAATATATAAATTCATTCTATGTATGTACCAAATAAATAATATTATATCATCGAACTATTTAACAGCTATTTATGATCAATAAAGCTGATATAAATATTAAAAAATATAAGTCTATCGTTTCATCATAATTCACGAGTATTTCATTTATAATCTATTCATTTTTTTTAATTTTTATATAACATTTGTATACTAACAAAATTAGATCAACTTATACAACGTTTAATGTAATGTTTAACGTATCATTAATATGCAATGATTTTGGATATAAATTGAATTATAATGTATGATAAACTGTTGATTAAAATAAATACAATAAAAATAAATTTGTCGGTCCAATTAAAACGATACGCTGAAACTCATTATTTCTATGAGCAGCTCCCCCGTGCACGATATATTGAAATTTAATGTATTAATAAATTATAAACGTCAATCCTTTTGAAGGTGATAATGAAAAGTCAATATTTTCATATTTATTATATATATATTATAATATTCATGATTAGGTACTCATAATTATTATTACTGCATATTTTGAAATTGTTATTCATTTGTAAGCTTCGGAACTTATCCATGTTCCTTAGGCCATACGAATATACAGAAGTGTTCTCTGTTATCTAATTAGTTTTGTCCAAATCAACAACGTTTGAATTTTTCCTCAATACTTTTTCCCATTATACGAGTAAATTGTCCATGTATTAATATAAATGTATATATGTAATGTGTGTGTTATAATAATATGATAATTGTGCAAGAAAATTGTTTATACTATTATAATATATTAGAAAATATTGAATTGAATTAATTATACATTTAAACAGTATAAAAATAATTTATTGGTTGTATATAAAATATACATGTAAATAGTAAATTTAACTAAATAATATTAAAAACGAAACGTACTCATAAAAGCTTTTAAATTACTGTCAAGTTTTATACCCTTAGTTCTATAACCCTTTGTTATATAATGATTTTTCAGCTGTCTTTCTATACCGTTACTGCCATTTTGTGGTTGATGAAACGTCAGATTCTAAAAACTAAAACTTAAAAATATAAGTACAAAGACAGTTATTTGAAAGCTGACGCAATTTCATATTTATTATTTCAATTTTAATATTTATATATCTAGATGCATTTTACTATAATAGTATAATAATTATTGAAATATTAGATGATAATAATAATAATAATAAGATATCAATATACAAGTAGAGTATATCGTGAAATAAAATAATTATTTCAATTAAATTGATTTAAGGTCAAAATTTACTACAGATTAATTGATTTTTGATTATTTTTTTCTATTAGCAATTTTTTCCCATCAGTTGTTAATGATTTTAAATCTTAATCAATTATACGATGACTGTATAATGGTTTTAGATTATTGAACTCATTACAGTATGAATATTTTGTCCACCGTCAGTTGTCACCGTAACGTTTAATACATAAATGATTACAACCGTTTACCGGCAAACGTTTAACGGTTTAATGATAATATTAGTAGATACGTATTAACTTCATTTGCGGGGGAAGTGCGTGGAACCGCTGTTTAATTTTAGGGCATTAATTATGGAGATCGGTCGTCCTAACCAACGGTCGTAGACAGTTTAATCTGTACGAGGCTCTGTTTTATATTAAATTTCTCAAATCATAATAGTACTATTATTCCAAGGTTGCAGCGGGCAAAACTCAAAATCATGTGTCCGGTGATAAATCGCGGGTATATAGTTGAATACATGGGCTCCATTAGAGGGGAGGAGAACGAACGGGACACTTTACTCCTAGGAAAAATATTATAAACTTTTAATTAAATAATCATTATTATCATCGATATTATTAGAATATTCATTTAATACCTATATGAGAATATGAAATAGTGTAATGATACCAGATTGTCCTCCCCAAATATAAAACTTTACCTACAGGCGCCCATACGGTTTATTATGATAAATATCATCATTATTTTTACCCATAACGACCACCTTGACATCAAACGGCAAATATTGTCGGAGTACGTTAATATACAAAAACAAGCTATAACCCAGGGATCGGCAACCTGGGGTTCTTTAGCTTGTAATCTGCGGTTCTTTGGGATACGCCTCTACAACAAATTTTTTTCTTTATATAAAAAGCTAAAATATAATTTATTATAACTATTATAATCATGTATTAATCATGGTGCTTTCCTACGAAAAGGTTGCTGACCCTTGAACTAGCCATGTGCGACACTAGAAAATCTAACACATTTGCAGAATATTTTTACGAAATATTCAAACCCGACACTATTAATTTGCCTAACAACTATTAAATCAAAATTAACAAATCAATAAACAGCGTTATAACTTATAACATATAATATAACAGTGCTCTATCCATGTTTTTGCCTCCAAAATACTTCACTCCAAATGAAATAAAATATACAATCAACCAATTAAAAAAGGAAAAATTCCCAGGGTATGATATCCTTACAAATAATACGTATATACTTAAACCACTTACAAATAAAACAATTCTTGACATAACTCATAAGTTATAATATCATAAATTCAATGAAATGCTAAGACTTCCTTATTTTCCGTTACTCTAGAAACCATTGACAATCATAGTAGTAACCAAACCAGACAAATCCGAAAATACTAGGTACATCTGCTTACCGTCCAATCAAATTGGAATTTGAAAAACGCCTACCAAGTCTCCAAAATAAATAAAATTATTCTTAATTTTTAATTAAACTTCCGAACTAATCATTCACTCTCACTTGTCTTACAGATATCGTCTCAACATCTCTTGAACAAAAAACATATTACTCGGGTATCTTCCTAGACGTCGTATAAACACAAATTAAAAACATACTCCCCAATTCTATATAATTCAATACTTAAATCATATCTCAATCATCATGTTATTATCAAGGTAATATGAATTACTCTCTTAAAAAACAATTTATGATAAATGCCTGTAGTTTATTTTCAAAGAACGGAAATTAGAAATAAAATGTGTACTTCTAATTTCTATCCGTTTCTATACATTTCTATTGTTATAATTTGTAACAAATTACAAATTATAACTCTAAATTACGCATTCATATATGACCGTTATAATAATTATTTTTATATCTTATAAATAATTAAAATTAAGTTATTTTATTATACTTGTCATTATATATTATGTAACCTACCAAGTTAGAGCAGAGTTGATATTGAAAAATATACTATTAATTACTATTGTATCTATATAAATTATAATTTCTAGAAAATATTTCATCATTCATCATATACTTAAATATTGATCATTATGCACGTATGCGTAGTTAAACCACTAATAGGTACAAAGTGCTACTCGTATGTATGTTATATTATGATTAATAATTAAGTACTACTGTTAAAACAAATTAAAAAAAATAAGACTCGTTATCAGTAGACTCATTTCACTTAACTGGTAAGGCATTAAAGCGCATGTAACAAGTTGTATACGTGTGGAAATGGGCAATTATTTCACACACAAATTATAAATCAATCTTGTTCGTATTTTCCGTCATTAACACGAAAATTACCCAACGATAATAGTCGTTTATATGACAAACAATATCGAATAAAACTTTCGATTTTAAAAACCTATACGCATTTTCATTCCTAATGCTGGGCCCACACCTATAAGGCAGGCTTTTGTTTTATTTCTGTTTTTAAAAAATATATTTAGACCAGGCATGTCAAACACGTTGTCCGAGGGCCGCATGCGGCCCAAGGCTTATTTTTTTGTGGCCCATAGCTAAAAATATTATTGGACAAAAAAAAATATTATATATCGTGTCGCAACTATTTTAGATTCTTAGATAATGGTATATTTGGTATACTTACATTATTATGTTTTATCTTCTGATAAACTGTAATTGAATTAATATAACTATCTAAAATACTAAACGCATATTATATAATAATTTATATCGTCGGTACACGACACGCTTAACTTTGAAATTTAGTCGTCATTTGATAAACACCGTGTTTTCGAATTTAAATTTTGTTCTGTATATTCTACTGTAAATTTAATATTTAAAAATGTCTCTATCAAACCAAGTGGTAGTAATAAACGAAAATTACCGATGAACATCGTCAATTTCAAGAAAGTTGGGATTTTTTTTTAATGTTTATTTTTTTTAAGCTTTTCGAATTTATTTGTACCAGTTGTGTTTGTAAAGAATAAAATTGAAATATACAAATTTTTTTTTTCGTTAATTGCTTATGTGCGGCCCGCGTATTAAACTATTCAATATATTTGGCCCACTTGATACTTTGAGTTTGACCTGCCTGATTAAGACGGTCCCGTTCACGTTGGGAAAAGTTATGTTTTGTTTCATTGACATATTGTGTGGATGACCCGGTATAAATAACACAGCATTCCGGTACAAGAGCACATGGTACACGGTTTCTCAACGAACGTCGAACAATATAATTACGCGCTCGCAGTCTAGTATACTATAATTATTAATTAATCTTAAGTTCTCACGAAGGAACTGTCATACACGCGTGAAAGTATGGTAATGTGAAAATGAAAGTTTAATAGCCATTAGCTAACATTTGCTATCACGGTGGTGACTATCGCGTTCTACTGTCATCGGGTGACCGCAATACGCCTAAGTAGTATGAATCTGGTTAGGTTAAGTAAAGTTAGGAGAAATGCATAGACGATATTATATAAGTGATAAGAAACCGTGTTTGGTGTTCGAAATCGGACAAAATAGACAAAAGCTAAAAGCGTTGTACTGTCGCGGGGACCGATGAAATAAAAAATGACCATCGGCTGGCCTACGAAAGGGACTAAGATGCTGACCGGATTGCCCAGGTTCGGGGCAGGGATGTATTGGAGGATATTTACAAAATTTGTGTACGCGAAACAAAGTATGTTGTTATAGGCATACAGTGGATATCCGATATACGGATGAGGTGCCTGCAGTGGCGTATTTTCAAATTTTCTGTGGGGGGTCCAAAAAATAGTTAAATAAACAAAACCTATACATCACAATTCATTTATGACTTTTGAAACTTTTTTTTTTAATCCTGGGGGGGGGGTCGAAACCCAGGAAACCTTAAACCCTCCCCCGAAAATACGCCACCTGGAACTTATTAGTATTATATACCTTAAATGAAGTACCAATTATTCATTTAATAAATAAATATTATCTATAGGTATAATATATTGAAATTGTTTTCGAAATAATGATGCCCTGTGGAGTTGAATAGTTTTAACACGGCCCTGCTATTACATCATTTAAGTTGCATAGTTGAATTGTATACATTTTTTAAGTGCTAATGACAGATGTGAAAATTTGGTATATATGTGAAATAATAGTTAATACATGTGATAAGAACGATCGAGTATTACGTACTAAGTTGAAGACAATTATTATTTAACTGTTTAATTACTATTTTGGGTTATCTATTTGTAGAAAATAGCGTATACTCAAGACATTTTTTACCAATACATCCCTGTACGTAGGTAGTTTTTCATGTTTCCGCGTCCAAATAATTGATGTCGATACGTCTTTGATTTTATTTTATTAGGTATACATTCAATCAATACATGCGCAGTAAAATCGGAGAGCATTAGCTCATACGTTTGAGTGTCTTTGTGTATAAAATGTCTTAATGTCTTAATATGCGGCATAGCAAATGAGCGCTGTATAATATTCAAACAGATAAATCGTGGCGTTGATGTTAGATTGATTTAGAGTTTGAACCTTTGAACCCAAATAATGGAATTATAGAAGAACATATTTTTGAAAACAACTTTTTGAATTTAAAATACAAATGACTGACGAAGAAGTTTTTTTAACAGTTCTAAGTTTATTAATAAATTGTCAGTCATCGTTCTGTAGTCAACCAAACAGCACAAGCTGATATCCTGCTATCGAAATCAGTGCACGGATGATAATGTGTAAAATGCCCTCCTAATATTATTTAATGGTATTTATTACAACTTTTATTTTACATGATGATATTGGAATATAATTACAATAATTTTCGTATTATTATTAGTCATATTTTTCGTTTTACGAAACGGACACTATCCCGATATGAGCACAGTTCACCTGCGGACGTGTTGATTTATATGAGCTGTCCTAACCAAGATTTATGTGACCATCGTATTATAGTGGACCTAAAAACAAAAGCAGCCTAGCCAAGAGTAACCATTGCGCGGATAATTACACTTCCCGCAACAAAGGTTGTCCGAAATATAAGGCACTTCTCAAACATTGCACAACAACTCATTGAAATCATAAAAATCTTAACACAAATCTAGTGTCTCCCATTCAAAAACCATCACCTTCATCTCTACCTCATAATCACTAATATAAGTTATTCACTAATTATAATTTTAATATATATAATTATTCTGTATTAAGTATTAAGGCAATAAGCAATATTCCATCAATACATACTATATTTCTACTTTTACACGTTGTATTGTTCTTTTGTTCTTTTGTTGCACATTAATTGTTGAGCTGTAATAATTGTTTACTTGATAAGCTAATAAAAACAAATTTTAAAAATAATCATATAGTGCAGCTGGTCGGATTTCAAAACTACACAATTTTGATAAAACACGGTACAAAACCGCACACTTTTTACGGGTTAAAACCGCACTCTATTTTAGGGCTGAAAACCACACAATTCTGATATTTTCCCGAAACCATAATAGGAAAATACTGCACACTTTTTTCATTATAAAAACTATTATTTGTGTAGTGGTCTAAAAATTTAATCTACATGTTTTAATATTTACTTCATTTAAATGCATTTCTACAGAATTATGCGTGGCTATTTCAAAATCGAGTAGAATGATGTTAGCATTAAATGTTTTTTCACACTACTCCAATCATAAATGTTTAATAATCTCTCACATTTTCATATAATAAGCTTCAGTTTTATAAGGTAAAAAATAATGTATTGAATGGAAAAATAATTTCTACTCTATCCATGTTTACTGTACTGTTGATAAAAATATTTTGGCTCATATGTTAAAGTACAATCGGCCAAGTACTCATCAAAATAATTGCGTAAAAATTCAATATTCTTTTACATGTTATAATAATAATTTATTTTTTTTTATACACATAAGTAAATTTTTCATTTTGAATAAAATTGGAATTTAATTCAATTTGAAATAAAATTTAGTGCTCCATCCTAATTTGGTAAAATAAGTTGTGGACGTCCGCAGTTTCCTTTTTAAACGCACATCATTGAAGGCTAACATTATTTCTCTTATTATTTACTATAGACGATGTTTATTATTACGTATTATTTTTCGTGGTCTCTCATGAACATCATCACATGCTGCACGTTTACATACATTGTGTGCTTTTTGATTTGTATTCTTATTACTGAATTACCAACAAATACTAATTAAAAAAAAAAATTAAAAATCTGTGCAGTTTTTGACTACTTTTTTGTGGTTGAAATAAAAATGTTGCGGTTTTTGGATTCAACGGTGGACTCGGGCTGGAATCAATTGAAATCCACAATCATTCGGGTCAAACGCTTCGATGTGCCAACGAGGAACAAACGCGAGACGATTATAGCACCAGCAGCATGCGTCTGTGACAAATGTTACCGAGGACGATATAGCTTATTTTATATTATATATTATTTAATGTCTCGAAGGCAAATAGTCAGTGAATTAATTATACATATAAAAGACTTGAACTCTAATGCAGGTATTTACATAAACACACACACAAAAAAAAAAAACTTATTTAACATAATCGATAATTAATATCATTATAAAAATAATTTAAATCTTTAATTTGGTAACAATTTATAACCATAATACGATTAATAGAGCCAAAACGACTGTAATTTTGGCGATAATGGGAAATAAAAAATGGAACAATATTTCTAGAATTGAAAGTTGGAACATTGAAGTACGTACCTCTAAATTAGGGGTCGGCAAGTAATTTCTATTGAAATCCAAAAGATTAAAATAATAAATCAATGAGGTCCAGTGAAAAAATTAAGCAGACTGGAATAGTGGAATGGCTCCAACCCTTTCAGGCAATACAAAACAATATAGTTCTGTCCACTCGTTCATAAACTTCCTATTTTCGATGTCAGTTTTGTGTTTTTTACTCAACCTATTGAACGAATAATAAGAAGAAATAACATAAAACGAAAAACGCACTGTATCCACAGGCGAATGTACACGTACTAAATCATTAACTAACTTGTTATTTAAAAAATACGGATTACAGACAAATAATATAACTATTTCAATTGATAGCAACGATAAGCAATAAATGTAATTTTACGCCATCGCGATGCATCGGTGTATTTAATATTTGGTATTGTCGTGACTCGGCCATCGGCCGATAACATCGTAATAAAACCGATTATTACCTGCCCAATAAAATATTTGCAATGATCATAACTATAATCTGAGTTTGATGAATTAAATTAAATAAATATTTTCTATTAATAATAATAATATTACAGTAAATAACATAGTGAAGTACAGTTGACAAGGTCCAGAGTTTTGCCTTTCGCGGTCCGGATCCGGACCGCGGTCCGCCAGTTACCGACCCCTGCTCTAAATAATTCAGAGCAATCAGTGTTATTATTAATAAGGTTGTAGATAAAACAGATATTTTCTTCTTGTTGTTAATGTATTAATGCCTGATTTTAACTTAGTAATAAAGAGTTCGCGTCAATTAGATTATTAAATTTAAAATAAAGCTTTCGAAAAGAGTTATGCTGGACACTATCAATTTTTATTAACTAACATAATTATCTGGACCGGGGGGGGACGTATGCGATTCACGTGTTCCGTACAAAAGTGGTCAACGGGTTCATCAAACAGTTCGATGCCGCGCGTTCGTGATGACCGCAATATACGTAGATTTGCGGGTTTAGGAAACCGACGGAGGCAGAATTATTCGAAACTATATATAAAGCGAAATTAATGACGATGCCCGGGAATCGTTAAACAACCGGACGCCACGTCCGGTGGTACGGCGTGTCGGAAAACTACCAATACGGATACCTATAATACCGGACGCGAGCGAGATCGAATACGTTGAATCGGAATCGTACGGGATTTGAAACAATGGATGGTGACCTAGGCGAACACGATGGAAACAACGGCGAGCGAACGTAACGAGCGAAAATTTACCATCGTTGTCAGAGAGTTCGGTGAACCATGTCGAATTAAGAACAGGTCTAAGCCTCTTTAAAATATGCCACCCTTACCCCAAGGAAAAAAAGGCCACAGAGTTAACCAATGTGTCAAATTATTCATGGATTTATTACTGTTTTTTTTTTTAAATATATTAATTATTAAATATTATATAGCATTAATTTACGCAGTTACTTAAAAACATAAAATATCTATATGATTTTATTTTTTTTCAATTTTTTACAAAATTTGCCGCCCCCAACAATATGCCACCCAAGGCCCGGGACCTCACAATCCTAGGCGTGAATTTGGCCCTGGTCTGAGGTGAACTTTTCGTACGGCCTGCTCGAATTATTTTTATTGTAGCTCAACGTTGGTTGGTAAATTGTATTTTTTATTCGCCGGACCCGGAAGAACCATACTGTTCGACAATAGTGTCCGCAAGACAACATTGGGAAATCTTGAAGCCTGTCGTGCTTGTAACAGCCACATATTTCACGGTCCCGAAGCACTGTCGGTTTCGGCCCGCAAGAGCTGTGCGGTTAGTAAATCAGTTTTTCGATGTCAATCCGATAGACGTCAAGAAAGTAGGACGTGAGCACGAAACGAGCAGACAATTATTACACCCGTCTGCCGTCCGTGTATTTGCGATTGTTAAATACGTCTTGAAAACCGCACGAGAGATCGTCAAATGCAAAACGGATCCGTGTGCCGAGATTTACTATACGAGCTATTGATGAACGGATAACGGCTTCACTTTGAGATTTTCGTAGAATTTCATTTATACGACCACGGAGAGGACGTTGCGAACGAACTCAATATGCACTATGGAAATTTTCCAAATCCCAGTAACTATAATAGTATAACAGAATATGATAACTTTGATGGTACAGACGATTTTAACGTCTGTTTGTAAAAATTTAATGGTATAGGATTTGGTTCTATAAGCATACGTGTATACTATATAATATATAAGCTCAAAAGTATCCCATAAATATTATTTAAAACCTTGGAGGTTAACTTTAAGACTGTTGGTACAAGACTGAAGTCACAAACATAATTTAAATTAAATACGTATTCATCCATTAAAATCACCAAGAATAAAACATTTAAGACAAAGTACGGAGTTTGAAAGTATTAACTACCGTGCACAATATTATACTGCGTGATGTAATGTTTAAGAAATAATCAGGTATTATATTATACATGAACAAAATTGTATTCCGTCCAGTAGGCAAAATACCAATGATTATATTTAGTTTTAGACTGTAGATGATATTTAGTTTTAGACTGTAAAATATGTAATATAAATAATAATTGCGTCATGAAGCAAAATGCTATATAATTCAATTATATTCAAATTAATGAATAAAAAAAATGTATATATAAATAATCTTAATTGACAATTTGAATTACTTATAGTCAGTTTTATATTAATTGTTGCCAATTTAAGTTGTTAATAATTAATTATTTATATTACAAAATCATTAATGTAAGTTTAATAAATTGTACTATGGATTATTTCAGGACCGCAAAACGTTGAAAAACAATTGGTGATTCTGAGAAATAAATTTAAAACAAATGGAATATATTTCGTGAATGATTTAAATGCATGAAATCGTAAGACGGAATACTGACGATTAACAAGAAAAAACATAATGCTAGTTCACAGGCACTACTGTCGACAGAATACGAACTACGAAAGATTTACAAGAAAAACAAAAATTGAATTATCGTAAAAACACCAATAAATATTTATTAGGTTAAAAAATTGATTGCAGAACACCTTAATTATATAACTTATTGTTTTTGTATTATAACAAATCCTCGTTTGAGGATAAATCGTTATTATATGCAATATCACAAAAAATTAAATTTCAGACGTTCATAAATATTTTTTCTTAAAGTCCGGTGGAAATTTTTTTTAGTTATTTGAAGAGTAACTTATGGATAACCTTGTGTTAACATTTTGAACCTTAAGTATAAATACCAAAAACTTTATAGATCTTGAACTACAAAAATACTTTCAAAATATCGCGATATTGACATATTTCAAAAAAATTTAAACTTGAGGTGATTCAAAAAAAATTTAATGATTTTCGATTTTTTTTTTAATTAAAATAAGTACAACTTATGATAAACCTTATATTAAATTTTCAAAATTTTTTGGAAAACCAAATTTGTTTTATCGGTATTTCAAAAAAATTACTTAGAGATATCGACAGTTTAAATTGTCTATGAATAGGTCAATAAAAGTCAAAATACTTCGAAAATTAACCATAAAAAAACGCTAATTTATACATTTGGTGAAAATTTCAAGTATTTGCGGTTTTTTGTTTTTGATGTAGAGTATTTTACAAAAACGTATTTCGTCAAAACGTCGTTTTGCGTGAAAATTTCCCGTTTCTCCATAACTTTTTTATGGTTTTTTCTGACGTTTTTAAAAACTATGAAAACAAACATCATTATAAAATCAATACATTCTTCATTCCGATCAGAATCTAAAAATTAAAATAGGTATGGAACGATTGTAAAAATAGTAAAGTACCTGGAATTCGTAGAAAACATTGAAGATAATATATCAAACGGTATAATGGAAGGGAACTCGGCAAAAGATATGAAGAAGAAAATGAAGAGGAATATGAAGAAGATATGGAGAGAAACATAACGTTTTAGAAGACAAAGTAAAAGTTGAAAAATTTAAAGAAGAAAATAATGACTACGGCTACGACAACTTAACTGATCGAATTCGATCAAAAACACGATATGCTACATAAAAAATTAGTAAATATATGGTTTTATTTCCAAACACATTTTAATAAAAAAAAAATTTTTTTTAGGTTCTCGCCAGATAATATATAATATAATATTATATATTATGTATAATAATGTGTATATATATGTATATATATATAATAATGTGTATTCAACGTTTCAACAATAGACAGTCCAATTAAGTTCACAAACTGCAAATTATCAATTGGATCTAAAAGACACCTACATGGAAGTGTATCCAAATAGATGTTATTCCATGAACTCTTTTGACGATTTTAAAGAGTTTGTTGCCAATTCAAATAAATTCAATGATTTCTAGAAGTTCCATCAGGGACCCAAAACCAAAACTATTTTTACTGTTAGCCCTGGGTTACGATTATATATTTATATTAGTGTATTTTTTAATTACGTTGAATAATTTTCTAACTAATTATTGTTACGGCAACCAATATAACTGCAATGAAATAACATATACCGAGTTCGAATCCTGTTACGAGGTAAATACTTTTTGCAATGTTTTAAAACATTTTTCTCCATTGTTTGGAAAACTGATAGAGAACATCAAAAATAACTTACCAAAAGTAAGTGCAGTAATTATAGTAAAAATTCCGTTTAAGTTAAGTTTTAGGTTTGTAAATATTATTGAAGCACTCCTTCTGGTCAAAGTCGTGTACACAGACACAACAAATAAAAATAAATAAAATATAAGTAACACGTATCATAAAAAAATCAATACATTCGTTTCATGCAGAATCTAAAACAACATTAATGACATTATTAATGTTTAAATAATAATCCCAAATTTATTTTGCTTCAATTTTATTGCAATATAAGAAACAAAATATGATTAAACAACAAATTATGTAATAAAATAATATAAATTACCTTAATGTGTGCATAATAGTCGACAAATAACAAGTAAGCAAATAGTTGGTGATAACGGAGTTTGATGGATCACTACGTCATCACACGTCGCCCAGTATGCAGTAATCCCTCGTTTTCCGCAGAGATCGAGTTACAGAAAAGTTACGTGGGTGACAAAACCGCGGACAACGAAACCATAAGGCAATGTAAAAAATGATTTTAGATCTTTTGTCCTTTCATTCAATAAATCATTTAAAGAGGTTATGAATACACAAAACTTATTGGAAACACCGCTGCACACGTGTCACGCACAAATATCGACTGACGCATTACTGAACGATTGGCCGTTATTAATCGTATTTATCCGTATAATGACAATATGACATTGCATTCAAAAACGTAACGATACAATCAAATTATCTATAAAAAATTGTAGCGTTACGGTGAATTAACGATATAACGTATAGTTTATCGATATATGGATATTGACGACAGCAGATAATCGAAACTATGGGAAAAAATCCACAAAATTCTGTATTTTTATTCAAATACATTTGAAAAAAAAAAACTGAATGAAGAACAATAATATAGTACTCTAGGATTTTCGTCACATTTAAAAAAACTGACCAAAAATGTATTAAAAAAAATTTCAATTTAAATTCAAGATACAACTCGGGATAAACTATACATAAAATACTATTATTTATTAAAATATATTAACTATATTGATTATTGAGTACATATAACTATTTTCTGAATTATAATACAATGATAAAATCCTTATGATTTAACCGTATTCTTAAAATTTTAATGTTTTCTCGTTATTTAAAATTCTGTTTATATTTAATAAGTTATAGTAAAATGAAAACTGCGACTTTTGAAGTACTTATTCTGTTAAACATTTGGTATACTCGTTATCTACAAAATACAAATAAAATAAAGTAATTACGTAGCTTCCATGGCAAAACCACGTAAGTTGAAATTTTGATTTTTTTTTTTTCGAGAAATCATTGCTTTGAATTTAGACACACAGTTTAAACGTCTTTGGAATATAATTTTATCTTTCTCGTAATAATTGAGTATTTCAAAAACACTTAGAACATCTAAAAATGATAACACTAGAACATCTATTTAAATTTTAAATAATAATAAAACACTCCAATATATTCTATCTAAAAAAATATAAGAACCTTATTAGAGATTTTTCTTCCTCCTATTAAATTTCGAAAAATCGAGTTACGTGGTTTTGCCATGAAAAAGAGACGAATTATAATAAAAAATGTATATTTTACATTGTTTAAGTACTACGATTTAAATTGATGAAGAACTTCATAAATCAGTTAATATTATATTTTATCCGTATAGGCTCTAGAATCTTTTACGTATAAAATAACTATGATCAATTTTACAATTTACCAATTGTTAACAATTTACACTCACCAATTTTAATATTCGTGACGCATCGAATCATAAACGCTAGTCCTTAAAGAATCAATGAGGTTGATAGGTTTAAAGCCACTTTTTAGCTTGAAGCACGTATTTTAATATGACAGGGAAAAAACACGTGCTGGTAAGCAGTAAGTTATGACTCCGATGGACTTCCAAGTACGTGAAGAGCATTATTATTATTATTATTATTATTATTATCTTTATTAAGAAAATCATTATTCGCGTTGGTGCAAATGATTTTATTATTTTTATTCGACCGTTTTAAAGCCGCGTGCCGTGTCGGCAACAAAAAAAGCCTATTGGGTAAATACTATAAATAGTTATTCCCTATTCGAAATAAAAAAAAAATTGATTAATTATTGCTCTCGTTAAAAAAAATGATTGAAGAGGATGCGGACGAATTAAAAAGGACTGCAATTTATGCGTACACACGTATATTTAGGCGCGAACGAGCTTAATCGGCAACACTGTTTTTACTATACACAATACACGCTGGTGCTGCCGCACCGTTTCTACCGGACATAAAAGAATTAACAATGGCACTTTGCTCGGGACGAATGACAGTAATTATACAGAGCTTGCAATTTCGCGACGTAGTGTTATAACGACAGTGCATTATTTTAAATGGTAAACATCGCAACAAACGTTTTCTGGACCAAAATCCGTAAGTATAGAACAATTTCCACACGGCGAAACGAATTTAATAATAAAATAATATAGTCTTATATCCGTTTGCTGTTAAAAAAAAAAAAAAAACACCTATTTTTTCTAGACAATAATAACGTGTATAATATCTGTATATTAATATTCTGTGTATGCGTGCACGATTGACTTCAACGGACGAGTTCGATCGTATAATAATATATAATTTTATCACGATAATAATTAATAATGTTACGGTAAATTATTTTTTCAGTCTCTTACCTCTTGCAAGACACCGGAAGTAGATACGCGTTCGAAGCGGATTCGCACGGAGGATCTATGTCTTCGCATTCCACCACCCTGATCACCGGCAACATTTAAGATCACTGCAAAACCAACACGCTGTGCTGAACACCACTGAACGTCAAATTTTATTTATTTACTATTTTTTTTTTTATTTCTATGTTTTTCGTCTACGCACGCACACTCGCAAACGCACACTATGCACAAACGCGTATATTATTATGTATTGTATTATGTACGTGTACACAAACATACGAGCTCGCACGCACGGGCAGATACGGTGACACAGAGCAGTAAATATTTCATTCGTTTAAACGCAAAAGTACACACAAGACATCGCGGCAAACAATAGCAGACGAATGAAGAGAAAAGAACAAAAACAAAAAAATAAAGCATAGCAAACGGTTAAACAGTCTACGAACGCACATGCTATAATACTATAATAATTTCAAATGCACAACACGGAGGACGTTATGATTAGAAAGCGCGTGTACCGTGCGAGAACAATATTCATTGAATATTCGGTGTGACACCTTTAAACACATGGTCACCGGGCGCGTTTTAATACACATAATGTATGAGAAGTGAATCGAAGCCCATCGTACCAACGTACGTCATACATCATTCGGATTCACGGTGCGAAGCCATTGTCTAAATAGAGCTTTACGACTCTTCAGTCGCTCTTCAGTATCGCTTGTTTCCAGGTAAAAATAGGATTAGATGTGCATTATTTCCCACTCTCGCGGGGGGATCTAGTTGGACTTGAAGTAGTTTAACGGGAGGCCTTTTTTTGACCATTTCCCAAAGGCTTTTTAGAAAATTGCAGCGGTAAACCACTACTACGTGGTGCTTACCGATAGAACGCTTTTCGTCCGTATTACTGAAATATTTTTCGTGGCTCTGTAAAGAATTACGTCATTTTTCCGGGGTTCCTAAATCAAAATTCCACTCCGGCTTTTCCACGATTGTTCGAGATATTTATTATTGCGGGATCATAACAATTATTTTATTTTATTTATGTATTTCGGACCGTGCGCGAACGTTTATATATATATATATATATATATATAACGAGGATGCACGCACAGCTTGTGTTTTATTTAAATTCCTTTAGGTACAGCTGTCGAGAGTTAAAACACGGTCTGTCGACTCGATCATCGCTACAGCAGTACAGCGAAACGTAAATTAAAATGCCGAATTGCCGCGACGCAAATGTTACTTTTTAGTCGTTTTTAGACTTTCCATATAATCACAATCCCATACACCGCAGTGTAAACGTGATTTTTTTTTTTAACAGTAGCCGTAGAATTGTACATTTTAAATGCACTGTTGCGATAATATAAATTATTATGAATCCAACAAACTAATTATCGATCTCCGTATACGCGGTAAATTGTATACCGTATTAATACAATACCGAGATAGGAAAAAAAATTATTTAAAATTTCACGTTGGTATTTGGGCTTTATTATACACTATACATAAATACATAATATAGTTGAATATTATACGGAACACTGAATGGTTTATATTACATACTTATATATTATTTCAATCTTTACATTCTTCCGAATTTCTGCGCCCAATGAAATGTGTTTTTTTTTTTTTTATTTTAATTTTGATTACTATGATAATATTTATTCACATTACTTTTATTTTTTAATTTAAACCGAATTGAATGAAGTTTCAATATTATTGCGTTCGGGCAATAACAAAAAAAGTGTTTAACTATTTAGCTAAATGTTTCTTGAACAGTAGGTAGCCGGTGTAACTTATATATTATAGTATTCAACAGAAAAATTAATAAGATTCATAACCGGACAATTGTATACTCAATACAATATCTAATTTGCATTAAAAATAACGTTACCAAATGAACAAAAAATTAAAACATTTTGCATTGTGTTGTTGGTTATATTATTATAAGACTTATTACACAGAATATTTCGTTAGTTATTTTTTAAAGAAAAACTTTCAATAAACAGGTATGTGTACATTAGTTTTATATTAAACCGAGTACATTTTATACTTTTGAAAAAAAAATGATTATGCTTAGTTATAATATAGCGATAAATATTTTTAATTTAATACTCTAAACCAACGGTTCCCAACCTTATCCAAAAACATTATCATAAAACTGTAAATACCTATATAAACACATCGAATATCAACCCTCATTTTAAGAGAGGGGGGGTGAAATGAAAAAGGTGTATATATTATGTTTTGGAAAATGTTGGTGCATTACTCTTTCCTTTTTATGTTTTGAAAATATAAGTTTAACTACTTATACATTATACGCTTGCAAAATTATGTTTCTTTTTTAATAACATTGTTAAATAAGTCTTATAAAAATGTGATTCCAAGTTATAATAAGTTCTTTCTTGTGTGATTGTGTTAGTCCTAATTGAACATTGTATATACATTTTAAAAAAATAATAAATTGTCGCTTTCGAAAAAAACATTTCTGAGCAAAATGTTTACCTATATGTATGGATGTTTAATAGTATGCAAATATACTACTCTATATTATATAGGTAAACATTGCGTACAGTGTTGTAATTCGAATATGTGAGAACTTAAATTATTATGGTCTTGAAACACAAATGGTAGTTTTTATATATTGTCTACAAAATATATATAAAAAAAACTCACTCAGAAAAAAATAGTATTAGGAAGAAAATAAATAATTGTCAACATTCACTTACATAATCGGCTTTAATGTGTTTTAAACTTTAATACTTGGAAAAAGTCAGCCACGCTCTAAGCCTTTTTTGACTCTAGACAAAATGACTTAGCCTTTACAGAACGTACAAGTTGTGTAACACTGTAAAATCATCTATTTTATCGAAAAAAATATAAACAATATGTTGTGATGGGTTAAACATTATTTTATGTTCCCTTCGTGCATGGGAGGAACGTGAGTAATTTAAGTGACCAATTTGCTAACCCGAAAACTTCACCGAAAAACAAAACAATTATTCCTCGATAAAAATTCCTTTGAATCTAAAATACAAGTCTACGTCATAGTCGTCCCAAAAACATATTATATTATCATTTCGTTTTAATTGCAATTAGATTATTTTCGCTCCGTGTATGCGATATTCAAATATTGATGTGTTTGAAGTGTAAATATTCCGATCTAATATCATATAAGTTATAAATTAGTCGTGCGCCTACGACATGCGACTGGCGTAATCATGCATTATGCAATATTGGAGATTTTACCTCAATGTAATTTTATTAACGATATTGTACGTACTGCACGAAAAATAGGTATAATTGGTTAAAAAAAGAATATAACAATAATGATTACTCGAAATTAAAATACCTTCGCACAATAAGTAATAACATGTATATAAATAGATTTATACGTAGGAAAAACTACAACAATTATATATTATGTTCGACTAGAGTCATTACAGTCTAACAAATGATATTATTAAACTGTAAACATTATTTTTATTGGGAAAAATTATATTCAAAATGTACACTCTCCGTCTGCTTAGTATATTTTTTCTTCTTTCACCGTCCAACAGGCACCTAATAATTAATCGTTTATATTAAGCCGGGGATCTAAAGCGGTCGTTAAAATATGACAATTTTATAAACCACTACGGAAATATATGGCAGTTCACAACTACTATTACGACCTAAAACCACTATCAATATTATATTTTTAATAGTCCAACGAAGCGACCAAACTATAATAAATTATTACTTATAAAAAGAGTGTGTAATAAAAAGGAAAAATGGAGTATATTATATTTTAGATTACAAGCGTTTGAAAAATTGACATGTCAAATAAAGTTATACAAGAGTACGAAAAAAATGCACATTTATTGTAATGACATTTTTAGATGATTCCGAGCGGATCGGTAAGTTGCAGAGTCATTTGTATTTTATCGGCGTTCCTATATAGGTAAACGTTATCGGGGTTCGAAAAAGTTAAAAACCAATTGTAGACGGTTTGATTCTTCCAACTTTTTAATAGCCTATTACTAATTAGTTCTTTCTGCTATGTGCGCCGAGATGAACAAAGAAAGGTCAATATGTAACAAATCCTTGCTTTATAATTTATATAGAATTTAAACTCGATTACTGTAACACCTTCGACGTTGTATCAACAAAATTGATAACAGCAGTGACGACCTTGACTGAACTGCAGATAATTGCATGTACACGAACACGAATATTATATACATTTCAGTCAGTTTTTGCCGAGTATAGCTGGCTAATAATTATTATTTCCGCGAACACATATATCTGTCACAGCGTACAACACACCAACGTTTGAAATTGATCGACTTAAATAGGTACTTACTACATAATAATTGTTGATTAGGTATAGGTATGTTTTTATTTTGTTCTGCAAAATTTTATACAAATAATGCGTGTTCATTTAACGGATGTAGACATTTTAATGTTATATCGTTGTAACATATTATGTACTCGCTGAACATTGGTTAGAAATGTATTATCACTACAAATGACGCAATAAAAACGCTACTCCAAAATCTCTGCTGATATAGCATCAAGAAATTCGGCTATTGCGTTCAAAGAATTTGCGGAGAGCGTGAACTAATTCTTTTTCGACATTACCGACTAATTATTACTTAGACTTGGTTCGCAAACATTTTGCATCTATACATTGGCACTTAAGAGTACCTATACGTGGGAATGATTTCGAAATTTGACAACACTGAGCTGCGTTTATTTAGGTGGTATCGCGGTTCAGAGTGAAAAAAATCCCCACCGAAGTCCATACGTTATGAAAAAACACAAAGTAGTGAACATTCTAAAATTAATTCAAATCCTATAATATTTATATGTTAATTTCAATATTTTTTTTATAGTGTATTTACAAATTATGTAAAATAATTAAATTCAATGGAAACTGTTTGCCACAAAAATTAATTAATTCGCATTTTTGAAAATATAAATAATATTATTTGTGCAATAATATTAACATACTGTATATTATTAAAAATCACTGATATTTTGCAATTCAATTTTTAAATATATTATTTGATCACCTGCATATAATTAGTGTAAATTATTCTAGTTTCACTTTTTATAATAATTGGATGTTCAGTGTTAATTATAATATGATAATATATAATCATTAAAGTATATCGTTAGTAACAACATTAAGTTATTTATAATAGTTATTTTTATTAAAATTATATCTACTGTTGAATGTTACGGTTATTGTTTCAGCTACTCAACATGTCATCGAGCGCAATATCATCGTTCATGATTATTATTCATAACACCATAGTTTAGGGTCTTAAAAGGTTATATCCTCATTCGTCAGAGCGAACTCATTGATTAGGCATTTAGGCCATAGTTTAACCAATCATTCTGTATAACAATGGTTCTTGTTATGATAATAATATTAATAACATGTTCTTATGTTATGCTGTGCGCTGTGAAATAGGTATTACCTATTGGCCATTTCGATGATAACGAAACAATTTTTTTATTCTAAGAAAGTCGACGAATTCGTAACATAACATTTACAGATTATTGTATATGCTTGTTATTACAAATATTGAACTTCTTAAAGATAATTTATAATTTTAAATTGCATTGATCAAAGCTTAAAAACAACATTCAAACGTGATATTGCGGGAGTACTTTAATGACATTCGATTTAAAATATTGTTATTATTTTTATCTTTAAACTTAAACTTATAAACAGCGAAGATACGCAATCATCAATTTTATTAGACTTTCTTTTGCAGCTTGTACTTTGAAACATTTCAATACTTAATGAAAATAAACTTTTATTTGGTATACGTTTTGTGTAAATTCTATATGGTCAAAATATCTTAGGCGGTAGATAACCCGTATCATGAAAATTTAATTGGATATGACATTTCTGCTTAAACCATTCAGTTCGATATAATTTATACATGACCTTTTGCGTATAAGTGTATTGAACTCAAATATATTTATAACCAACACAGTGTGTACAGGAAGAAAGGGGGCTACAATACTGTCTTTAGTTAAAATGACGGTGAAAAGGAAATCGAAGTTATTTTACTAGATAAAATTATCCTACAACCCAAAGTAGGACCATTAATGATTATTAAACATTCCCTTGGCCTCTCCACTCCCTGCTTAATGATAACCCTAACCCATGTATTGCGGTGCAAATTAAGTGCGTACAGTACAAAATGAACACCTTTATTTAGATGGCACGTGCTGATAGACTTATAACCAGGAATGGAATTGATCGGTTGGTCCATTTACCCCTCGAATCCGAAATAAAAACCATCTCATACCTAGTTAACATTGCACATTATATGAAAAAATATAACGGTCTACAAAAACGACAAACAATAACGAGTTACACTATTGGAGGGAGTTTTTTCTTTATCAAAAGCATTCGTTTTTTTACTTTTAGAATATTATTTTCTCATAAAGTAAAATATTTTCAATAATAAATAGAGCTAACAAAACGTATCAATGTAAACATCAAAGTCCATATTTGGCATTGTAACGGGATTTGGACGCGTAATATAATGACACGTGTATTTAAAGTGAGAACAGTAGAAGTACATGATCACACCATAATGTATACATAGGTATCGGTTTTCGTCGAGTACAGTATATTATCATTGTGATCACTTATACCATTTTTGAAAATGATATTAAAAACGCTGTGTTGTCGTGAAGTGGGAAGCAGACACGTTTTTATAGAAATATATATTTTTAAATATGTTATATAATGTATATCGTATACCGTCCTTGAGGTTTCTAGTTTTTATACTCCATGTAGAATGTTATAGTCTTCTTTTTTTTTTTTTTTTTTTTTTTTTAACGGAATGAATTAATATAATATGTTAATATGTTGAACATTATGGACATTAAATATTATTTGTGTAATGTAAGTTTATGAACATCAAACAACATACGTAATAGCATATAAGTTACGTGACAAAAAAGTGAAAACAAAATAATCTATTTATGTATTATTATATTTATATATTTACATATAAAATGACGACGACAATAAACGTAAAATTATAAATGTTTGCCATGAGATTATTTTCAATTAATAAAATTTACTTTAAATATTTATTTTTAAGCCTATTATTGCTCAATTGAGGAAGACACGGGGAGGGGGAACTAAGTACCCTAACCAATTCTTAAGAAATTATAGTGTAACTATACTATTTTTTTAAGAGGAACTCTTAGGACGGTAATACTTATGATAAATCATTTTTAATTTTTTTTTTTTTAATCAAAACGCATGAAGAATAATATAATTTCTTTACATTTATAATGCATTTTTTCCATAATATTTATTTATTGAGATTTAAAAAAAAAAGTATAACAAACTGATATATGCTTTGGTCATAATCGGCAGTTGACACGGTGGTATGCTGGTTATGGTATAATAATTATGGTAACCTTGACTAGATAATATTGATAAATTGTTATTTACCTTATCATTGATTACCTAAATATTCAATATTTGAATATTATTCTGCGCTTAGTTTTTTTTTTTTTTGTTTACAACTAAAATTGATGTTAGATCGTAAAGTGCTGTTTTAAAACTGTAGTTACACAATTGCAAAATTTACTTTTTACTCTGTTTGAAAATAAATGTATCGACACTCCACAAAGTTTAAACTCTATTGCACCCATTTTCATTTTTAAATTTTGTATAGTAAATAATTTATTAATACATCTTATTATATAGACGGGTGTTTATAAGGGGGGCTTAGCCCTTCACGTTACAACCACGTGTAAAATTATAAAAAGTGACGCAGACGCTCCTTTCTTAATAAATGAACTGAGTCCACCTACTTTTATTTTTTCGATTCAACACTGAATTACGAGTAGACTGAAACATTTTTATTCAATTAAAAATCGATTAAAATTAATATACCAAAATGGAACAACAATATTAATAGAATGTTTAAAATTCATGAACAATTCGATGAAAAATACGAGTAAATGAAATAAATGTATTCACGAATCGAATATTGACTGCTTATGCCAATTTAAAAATTCGTGAATATTTTACATAATTATAAATTAGGTTTATAATGACTTAGTAGTAAGTCTCTTACTATAACTTATTATGTACATACTATTGAGGCGGTCGTGACACGAAAATATTTGGGTAATATTTGGTAATATTTAAAGTTACTTAATATTCACACAGTAAGTCCAAAATAAGTAATTAAATATAAAAACCGTGTGTTAATATTTTTATCATAATTTTTTAACACAATAGAAAAATATATGTTCGATTATAATAAACCAATTGCGTAATACAACAAAACAGCTGGATATTAATTACATCTGAAAGACATATTTTGTCTGAGAGACAGAGAATACGACATATAATGAGTTATCCGAGTCGTAAGATTCTTTGAATACTCTAAATCAATATGAGATTTAATTCTAATACATTATGCAAAACTCATTATTATATGCAAGAATATTCGGTGGCATATAAAAAAAGATCGAATCTACTACACAAAAATGCAATTCATTCCATACTACAATTCGTGCCTCGATCCAAATTCTCATTTAATAATAATTCACCTAAAGAGATTTACGAACACGAGTCGTAAAACGAATCCGTCTTGATCATATTTAAATAATACATTCGGGCTGAATCTGATTTGAACTTATTCTTTCGCATATATTCCACTCTAGCTCTCCGTACAAATGACTACGAATTTCTGACTTCGTGCCTTCGTTCCATGATGTATATGACACCGCCACGTACGCTCTGCATTTGCGGCTTAAGATTGGAATATTAAAATATGTTTGCCCTCCATTTAAGATGAAAAACTTATGATTGGCCGGTAGGTATTTTATTAAAATCTCACTTTGATCCTCGATGTCTGCGTGCATATTGAAATCTTCATAATCACATCCTAATGCTTAAAAAGCTTATTCCACAGCATAAATAACTCTCAACACTTTTACAGTGATGGATTGCCAAATCTCCTCCTATTTCGTACTCGGTTTCGCAATAATTCCCTAAGTCATATATCATTGTATATTTACATCCTTTAGACCTTAACATGCAGTTACGTCATAAATCGATCCTTATTTTCTTCATTCTATAAATGGCTAAATGTTCAGTTTTTTGGCAAGTGCCATAAATTATTTGTTTTAAATTTTTATAAGACTCTAGAATTTCCAGATTTTTATCTAGCGGTCACACACTGGTAAATATTTTATAAAATTCAATACACAGAGTGTTTTATAATGATTCGACAAATGCAATAACTTTTGTTTTATTCATTGTTTTTGATTGTTTTTTTTTTTTTTTTTTTTTAATAATAAATTTTATAGTACTGCATTACATCAAAATCATATTAATTTTTTTTTTCTTTTTAATTTTAAAATTTTATTTGACCACTAAAAAAAAATTAAAATAATCATTTTGCAAATCAGATTTTTAGAAAAATCATAGTAGGTATTTAATACCTTATTAAGTTTGGTCATGAACTATGTTTTTTTTTTTTAACTTTTTAGAAATATGAATTCAATATGTAAAAATATTTTACAATTAAGATTAGATTAAGTTATATCTAAGTTAATAATGATATGTGTAATATTACGTGTTAAAGTTATTATATTATTGTAAAAAATTTTTAAAAACAATTTCAGAAAATTAACTTTTATCAGAGTTTTATGTACCAACATTTTTCTATGAACTCTTGTTACAAAATGGCAATTTTGAATTTTTGGTTTTAACAATAGAACAAAATTTAAAATGTGAGAATTTGGTCGCAAAAATAAAAAAAATTGTTTAGTAAATTTTTAGAGTAGCTCAGTACAATATAATTTATTGAAAAAAAGAAAATGACAAATAATGAATAAAAGTTCTTGCATTTATTGAATCATCTTGAAACACCCTGTATAGGTACCCTAATCCTAATATATAATTCAGTTTATGAATAAACGATTTTTCAGTATCACAAATTCTCGATCCAAGTTATTCTAAACTACCTGAAATCCTCATAGTTTCTGATTTTTCTATACTTGTGCATTTCTACTGTATTAAATTAGGGACTAATAATCACATTATTCTTCAATTTAAGTAGGCTTGTTTGTAAACGTTGACGGAAATAAAAAAAACGGATTTGTTGGTATACAAGTAAATAAAATATCTATTGAAAATTCACTTGGCTTCTTCACTCTAATCTATTTTATAATGTATTCTGCTAAGTTGAACATAACTGATGATCAGATTATTCCTTTTCGTTAAGGCTTAACTTTTCCTTATACCAAATCTTTGTAAATTATACGTTAAATAAATAATGTTATATTGTACACACTTTAAATAATGTCATTAATGTGAATATTTTGGGTAGTGGCACAGTTCTGGAGTAATTTTACCGCAGCCTGGGCCACGGATATGGAAAATTTAAGTTTTCTCGTGTTCCCGTGTACTAAAACATTTTTTCATGTGAAATAATAAAAATATTGCTGTGTAAAAGACAACAGTATTATACGTAATCTGTGGTTTAAATTAAAATATTTGCACAAAATTTTATAACAAGTACATCTATTTTAAATTCAAGAATGAAATGTATATTTTTATTTACATTTGTAGATTATAATAACAATTTTTATCAGTAATAAATGTGCTTTAATTTATCCGGTAACTACGGTTAACATTTATTTACAAATTGTTTTATGAAACGTACATAAATTTTACAAAACCATTAAAACCTTACCGAATGAATAAGTAATAGGGCCGATAACAAATTTACAGACTAATATTTATGCAACTCTACCTGCTCGTTAGTTATTCCTATACATAGGCCACTGTAAATAAAATATTATAACAATTTAGTTAGATACCTATCTGGTTTTCTTGGCTGCATAATACGGTCATAATATGTTTAACATATTTACAAAATATGGTTACAAATAGCAATGTAAAAAATATCATAATAATTATTAGTAGTTAATTACTGAGCACTAAACAAACTTACTATCGTATTATCAATGTTTACACGTCCTGAGCATAAAAGGTATAATATGCAAAATAATTGTTGCGATCAACGCAATGTAGCATGTTTAAAACGCGAGTGTTTGCATTGATATAAGCTAAATAAATGAATACGAACGCGTATAGTATTCTCAACCTTTGAAGGTATTATTTGAGATTATGAAACGAAATGAGTTCTTCGGTTATAATCAAACACATTCCGCACACCTAATTATAATTATTTGTAAATATGTATCAGAAAAAAATAAAAAATGACCAAAATTATGATAAATTAAACTGATTGTACATTTTTAATTTACAGCATTAATAAACGAGAACAAATTCATACTACTGTTGCATATTAGTAATAATATTTAATCGATATATAGTTTTTTGATTAATTTTGGTTGCAATATTACTTCAAATCATTAGTATGTGTGTATTTGTAACCATAACTGTTCCACAAACACCGTGTCAAGTAATGCTAGTTCAAAAGTTCATTGTGGTATCAATCATAGCGATATAAATCGCATACGTACATGATATAATATGATATAGATTATAGCCATATAGGCTGTGTAGAATAAAAAATATTTGTCGATATTTATACATTTTAAAACGCAAAATATAACAATTATAATATTCTGTTTTCAAAGTTTAAAACATTCAAAATATGTTTATAACATTTACTCAAAACGCGTAAATTTCGCTGCTAAATCTGCAAATAATTTAGCAGTGAAATTATTCGCAGAAAAAAAATTGAAATACATAATTATTTTTTAATTTTAATCATGATTTGCCTATTATTATAAAATCTTTAAAATCAATTAAATATAAGAGCAAAAAAATTATTTCTGAATCTTATATTTTTTGTTTTATTTTTTTTTTTTTTATTGAATTAATAAAAAGTATAATAGTGTGAAACATATTTATTTAAATCCATTACAAGTTCATTAAAATAGTATAGTGAAAATAACTGTAGGTAAAAAGTCCTTAGAAAATTCAACGAAGCTCAATTATAAACGTTTAGGTACTTTTCCTGCTAAACTATTATATAAGAGAAATGCATTTCTTTTTACTATTAAAAAATGTATAAGGAACAATACCAATTCAGTTGATTTTTTCTAAGTCCAGAGAACAAAGAGCTTATAACTTACCTGTGTTGTATACGAAAAATCCTTTGGACAATCGTTTGTTGATTATTTAGGCCCGACCTACTTTAATCAATTATTGCCAACATTATCAAAAAATAAAAATAAATATTCATTATGACACATTGAATAACAAAAATATTGTATATAATTCGTGTTTTACAGAATTAAATATTTCATAATGAGAACCGCTTTTAATAATGATTGATATTCTTATATATTATATATTATGTAGAAGGTTTTTTTATTTTTATTCTTATTTAATTTTAATTTTAAGTATTTATCATGATTATATGTCATGATAGATATATCTATGATATATTTTCTTTGGTATCAGTTTATAGTTTTATTTATTTATTTATTTTCTTAGAATGTGTATACGATTGTTAGTTAATGCTCTACTTCACCACAAACCAAGGCTTACAAGCGTAGATATATTTCTTTAGCTCTAAATTATATTTACGTTTTTGTTATGTATTTGTAATAAATTGTAAGGGAAAAAAAATTCAATAAATAAAATAATAAAAATAAGATAAAATAAATATATATTCCAACAAACATAAAATTCTTATTTATTATTCAATTTTAATAAACAATATAAATATTTTTTAATAATAAGATATTTATTTTATCCGAACAAAAGAAATGATTTTTTTTTTATGGTTGTCTTTTTTTTCCTTGAATTGTTTATAGCTTATATCCCTACTTTCTTGCGTATACCTTCGTTTTAATAAATAAAACAGTAGATATCCGGCAAAATAACTGTACACGCACAATTCAATGCACGTATACTCTCGACCTTTAATTTAGTAGCTGTATAAATAAATTCTCACTTGCACCCATTAAGCTGTTATTATATATAATTATTTCTTACATAAGTCATCATGTCATTATGCCTGGGTAAATAAGGTTTTTTCTTTCAAAAAAAAAAATTTCCACGCAGACTCAAGCGAAAATGGTATAGAGATATACTTAATTAAAGAGGTGTAACCAATGGGTTGCTTCCTCATCACGTTACTCATGTTAATTTAATCAATGTTACTCAAATTTGCTTATTGCATATATTTGTACAGATTGTAAATTTTCTTTTAATAAAAAAAAAAAAAAGTTACTCTACTGTTTTCAATTTTCAAAATAATGTCACGACTGTAAATCATTATTATCGAGTATGCATTAAAATATGATAACGTGACTTTTAATAACGAATCGTTAAATGCATTATACGTAAATTTATATTATACCCCTTCCATAAAATTTAAAATATTCAATCATTATCTTTAATAATAATATTTTAATTCAATACCTAAAAAAACAAAAATATATTATATTAATTTACTGAAAACGGGAATAATACCAACTCAACAAAAATGTCATTAAATCCATGCACGGTATAATGAAATAATAATTGTACTTCGGTACCTCGTACCTACATGGGTCAACTGTATCGGGACACGACCAGATCTGAGATGAAAATTTTTAACAGATTAGGTACAAATGAGCACGTGGTGTACAAACTTTACGAGGATATTGTCTGCAGAAGTGGTGTATATCACCTAGATTTTAGAAGAATACCGCAGAAATATGCTTCAGGTTTACGGGTTTCCAGACGGGCAGATGATACCCATTGGTTTTGTTCAAAACTTTTAAACGGTTTTGTATGTGTGTTTGTTGCGCGCAATGTGTATTTCTCTCTCATCTTCTCTCTCACTCTCTTTCTCTTTCTTTATCTCTCTTCCCTATTCAGTGATATTGTAATATGAGTATTTCTTGTGTGGTTAATCTCTCGGAAAGCTTCTATATACATACATACTAAACTTTTTTGTCACGTACCACCTATATAAAGCAAGTTCCATAAATACATATTTCAAAATACAATCGATACTACATTATCTATCTATATATATATATATATATAAACGCGTAGCTCCTATAATAATGATATCGAAGAACGGATTTTTTTTTAAATTGTTTACCGTCTCAATAATACACCTTGATACGTAATTTATTATGTCCATAAATAGCATTGTGTATCTAACAATATTTTCACTTGAACTAATTTATTTATCCTGTTGTTTACACACACACACACACACACACACACACACACACACACACACACACACACACACACACACACACACACACACACACACACACACACACACACACACACACTGTGTAAACACATACCTCTGTTATCATCAAATAACCTGGGATAACCGTTGTTTACAATCTCCTAATCTTATACGATTGTCGATTAGTAAATAGGTATTACCATGTTCAAGTGACTGATAAAAAACAAACCTCACGAGCGGAAAACTTTTGCAACAATTCAGAGGAGCGCCTAATTTATTCATTCGACGAATTATTCACATTAGGATGAAAATATTATTCGCAATAAACAGCAACGGTGAAAGCAAGGCTGTATGCATTAAACTTTGCCGTTTCCGTGTGTAATTCGTATAATATTAGATCAGCGTATATTGTACCGTGTTCTA
The DNA here is from genome assembly GCA_025469195.1 of Chaitophorus viminalis. Lineage (NCBI taxonomy): Eukaryota > Metazoa > Arthropoda > Insecta > Hemiptera > Aphididae > Chaitophorus > Chaitophorus viminalis. Next base: position 72,275 of record JAIPRK010001119.1, read on the forward strand.
TCTTCTCATTTTATCTTTGATAAATTCAGCTTCATTCCTGATTCTGCGAGATGTTCTCAAGGAATCGTCCTTCACACTTTTATGTCCAACTGCCAACTCTCCACGTCAGCGTCACAAATCTACCTTATTGGTCCTGTGTGAGTAGGCGCAAAAGCATCTGTCGCTACGCAACGCGTACTTGCAAGCAGTTTCTACCGATACGATTGAATTGCATTTATCGCATTTAAACGACTAGGTAATTTTACTTCGGGTATACTACGCATATTATATGGGAGTAATAACGAAGAAATGTTATCTTGATAGTTACAAAATTAATAAACAACTCGAGCAGACAGAAAAAAAAATACATAGGTCGGTAGGTAAATGTTTAATTATAACATTTTATTATAATATTATATCGTCTATTTCTTATCCCCAAGGTGCTATCAACCATTTGTAAACTTAAATGACCTTTTCTGTACAACAGCAAATAAAAATCGAGTATACCACTGTAAATTAAAAATAATAATAATAATAAAACTGTACTTAATGTGTTCAATTAATTATACTAGATGCATAAAGTTCTTCAGCAGTTTTGTTTTACTCGTTAGTTTTTTTTTTACAATCCACAGTTAAAACGTATGCAAACATTAAACAAAAGGGAATAAAAAAATGATTTTTGTCAAAACTCGAATATTTCGTACAAATTGTATTTTATTCTTCATGAAAACAATATATATTTTCATTTTTTCTACTTGCCATTAGGTTAGTACTATATATAAATTATCATTTTATATAAATTATGTATACCTGTATATACTTATATGTATTTAATCTTTTTCAGCTATAAAAATGTGCTATAAAAGTACCTTCGACAGTATCTAAACTAAAATGTTTTTAATTATAATTAAAATATGCAGTAAACTTTTTTGCTGACGTAACGCACAATTACTGAAAAACGTTTTCGGTAACCTACATAAAAATGAAAGCCAAAGAACAAAAATTCCACGAATTATTACGTTTGAAGTAAAATCTTTCAACAAATTAAAAAGAATACTCCACCTGCAAGTGGAATGTTAACGTGAATACTTTGTGCATGTTAATCAGTGTTGTTTTATCTACTTTTTCGTCCGCAATAACTTTTTTTTTATGTCTATACAACATGTAATGGCAATATAAGCCTAAGGGAAGCATCTCGAAAATATTATACTACCGGTGCTATATGTATAGGTACATGGATATAGTAGTACGCCCGATAGCCATTAATCTTTCAGCCAAGTGGTAATTCAAACTTTGACATTCTACCCCGAGACGTGTCTAGTAGAATAATCCAAAAAGTGCGTCGGGCACCTTTATACATTTCCGTATATTATATACGCACCACAAGATTGATCGCTTTAATGTTTTGCGTTGCGCGTGGCAAAGTTGAAATTATTATTCGGCGACGAACGGAAGAAGACACATCTTAATCATTGTTGTCATCATATGCGTGTGGAATTCGACCCACCAACCCTGTTCAAATACCATCTATCGTGGTGCCAAACGGTCAAAACGTATATCGAAAAGTGTTCGTATAATAATATGTAAACCGTAAAAGATGAAATATTAATTGCGCTCACTCGAGTAGTGCGATACTAATAAAAGTAATAATTAATGTTTAATAATTCATGTTTTATGTGACAACACGAAGCCAAATAACCGAGTAAAACACTGACGGATCATTATAATTGATTTAATCAGCTGTGCAGCGTTGTGTTTATGTGCATAATCTATAAGGACTTAAACGTATATACCTAAAACGAATCATAAAGATAAGTATACTTAAGGATGGACCTCGCGGATAAAGGAATCTCGCCTCAAAGAAAATGTATTATCATTATACAAATTTACAAAATATTCAAATTAATTAATCTCGTTAAAACTAATTATATTATAGTCACGTTTTATTGTTTTGATGTTATATTATATCAAAACAACTTTGTAATTAATCATAATAAGTAACAACTATATACTTTACCGTTAATAACACTTATACATAGCATAATATATTATTTATTCACCTTACAAGTAATTGCAGAGAAAAATTACCGATCGAGTATGTATTGACCAGGCTACTAGTTTACCAAGTACAATTGATTATAATTTATAAATATTATATAAATCTGGTATATTATATAATCAATGCTTGTACCTACTACCATTACGGACATTACGATTCAACTGTAAATAGTTTATTCGAATAAAAATATAATAACATCAACTTCAATTACACATTTGTCTAATATATATAAATACGAATATTTGGATTTTGCCATGAAAATATGCGCTTTAAATGTCAACAAATTTATAAAAATATGAATGTGATTATTTAAATTGGGCCATAATCGAGCTCCTTCTCATACGTTCATCAATTCGTATGAGGATAAGTGATAGTAGAAGATAACATTATATAATACTTATTGAAAGAAATTATTAAAACGTGCGTGTAAACAAATGGTTGTTTGGTATATTTTAAAATTTTCTAACACGTATTGTTTATAAAATCCTGTACTCTAATAAATACATAATACAAACGTTTGTGGTTTCACTTGTCTATTTCGTACGTCCTAGAATTTACCGAGATCATTTGGTATACGTCCAAAATCTGGGTATTGTTCGAGAGCAATTATTAATAAAATATTGAGTTTACCGGTGAAACGTATGCACTAACTGGCCAATACTCCCGGTACTAAACATAACGTGTCATAAATATTTTCATTATTCGTGAGCGCAGGACATTTTAAAATATTTCTCCAATACGTACATATAATATACACTTGCTGATCACATTATTATAATTTATGTACCTACTCGGACTACTGCTGACAATTAAATGAAATAGTAAGTCAACACTATACGTGAGGACTGTGGAGTATTGTTTTTGATTTATTTTAAATTGAAATGTTTCAGCACACTAAGTGTTATTACAACTTACGAGCATTTATATTTGTACAATTTTAATAGTGTATTAATTACAACTTCTATAATATAAAATACCTAAGTTATATTCTAAACTATATTCCAATCCAATTAATATACCAATAAATGGCTTGAGTAATGAAAATAATTTGAACATTTTAAACAGAGCTAATGAGGGTATAATAGTAAATAGGTAGGTAGTTAAAGTGGATAAGGTCTTATATTTTATTCGTCGGCGTTATGCGATGATTACAACGGAAAGAAAACGCCTTTTGCGATTTAAAAGTGCATTTAGAAATGAGGAAAGAAGGGAAATTATTTATCTAGTTAATGAGTTCAATGTTGTTATAAAATTTCAAAAGGTATTAGAGATTTGTTCCGTTTGTTCGTATATTGGCTGTTGGTAGCTTCTACTTATGATTTGGTTCTAGGTTGAATGTAAAAATCTGGAGCTGACTGGATGGATCACTGAGAAAAATCGTTTATAGACTGGCTCTAATCTAATCACCCTTTGAAGTTTATGGTGTAAAGTACAGAAAGCGCATTATGCGGAAATATTTCGATCCTTGGTACACGCGTTCATTTTGTGGTTTTCACTATATTTGACGCATCGACTGCAGTAGTTTTTTGAATGCCGTATACACTTGGCAATTATCGCATTGTAATGGGCCTGGTATTTTTTTGTATGATTTTTTCAATTAAAACTTTTACATCGAAAAGAGATGTTGTATCGCAAATATCATTGTTATTATCTTGCGGATCAATGTCCACAAAGAGTAGCGGAAGTGGTTATTTGTATTTTTTTTCGGCATTATAATACCTATGTACATATGTATTTTTAGCAGAATTCCCTAGTTTGACAAAAGCAAAAATAATTTCGGTACAAAAGGTGGAATCATGTAGATTTCTAATAACGATGACCCTATATGTGCGATAGCTAGAAAGGGTACACAAATGGAAACAAACGTTAGTTTTGTGTAAATGATCTATTGTTATATAGTAATTTCGGAAACCTGAGGGTCAATGAAATATGATTTGACTTACAGGTAAAACTATTTGGGACGGTGATGTTTTTTAATGTTGATTTGAACACGAAGAAGTTTGATATATTTTTTAAATGAATGGGAGGGGATTCCGTATCTTTCTTAGTGATATCTGTGGGTGTAGCGACTATGGGTAGATCTATGCAGTTTTTATCGGTATCGAGTTAGACATAACAAGTTGGTGAAATGAAAACTTTGGTTTTTACGAAATTTTGACTGGACGAAATCGATGTGTACGACAGTCGACAGGTATCTTTTCTTAGATTTAGGTGTGCTTGGCCTTTTTTCTAAGATTTATTCATGCTTATAACGTTGTTATCGAATTGATATGATTGTGACTTAATTAATTATTATTTAGGACGATAACGGAGCGCGAACAAACGTACGTATAATCGTTCATATTGAACGTTGCGTATAAAATACAATAAAATGTTATTAAATCTGTGGATGTCATTTTTAAAAGCTATTTGTTTCTAGAGCCAACGGGCTAGTTTTTACCTATAATTATCATAAAAAATGAATTTATGAATAAGAAACACAAATATTAAACCATCGTTCAGTTCGTTCATAATATTCAAAGTGAACGCGCACACGTCGGCCGTTTTCGCTTCGTTATCGTCGTAGTACACTCATTAATAATAATTATTGTTATTATTATCAATTTAATAAGTCGGTATTAATAAACAACGTTTTCATGGACAATTATAGTCAGAAATTGTTGCTTCGACACCGCCACGTACTACCAACAAATTCAAATGTAATTTGTCCAATTCATCCTACATCAACTATTCATAATGATAAAAAATCAAAAATATTTATTTCACCGGATAGATGTGCCGTTCTTTAGACAAATGATTTCAACGAAAATATAACAACTAATACATTAATAATATAACACAAATTAGCCTTATTGATGATCTCGTTAACCAAACTCATCCCGTTCCGGACCCTCTGACACCACCAATGTATATAAAAAAGTGTTTCAAATTACGCATCATTCAATAACCTCTTAACATAACTCACCTACCCAAAATGGCTTCGCCATGTTAAATGGGGGGAAGATCATTTTACTAATGAGTGCATTATTCAGGGATTACTCAATTTTAAAGAGAACTCTCGATAAAAGAATCTCTCCAAAAGTTCCTCCTTTTTACACTCAATGCAGAACTAAAACATCTGCAGAAACTACCAGCAATCAAAAATCTCCCACTGATCAAAATATTTCCATGACTTTATCACATTTCATAACTAATCTAAATTCTTTAATCAGTTCACTAATAACACGCCTCTCTTCAGTTCTTAATGCACTTATCGTCAAAGATACTCTATATCTCCATAGTTATTTCGGATCAATTTCTTCCTTCTTAAAATCTTATAAATTCTAAAAATACTCATTAGTTTTTAAAATATATACCATACACTATTATTATTGTTACTAATTTTATTCATATCATATTATGTTCACTAAATACCATCTATAACTATAAGACGACCATTTCGTATCTGATATGTATTATGTCATTTTCTTACCGTGTTTATATATTAACTGTTTAAATTTAATATATTTATTCTTGTTCTCTCATAGTAAATATAAGTAAATAAACCATTGTTAAATTACTTTTATGAATGTGTTTTCGAATGAAATTTTTATTAAACAAATATTAAGTTAAAAATGATTATATTATAATAATAAGTGCATTTAAAATCAATCTTTAAAATAATGAACTTAATCATATGAATTTCAATCACGTATGATAATAATTTGCGAAATCCAACAAAATAAGACGTATTTCACTTGAAGTTTCTGACATTTTTGTTTGCCAATTACGTTTCCAGTCAATCGAAATTTAATAGCTATATTTTATACTCAAAAACGTCGGTTAGTATTGTTTATTAAACATGCATACGGGACAAGGTCGATCGTTCATTAAAGGCATTTGGAGACAATTTATTTCATATTCCACATATATACATATATTATGTACATATTTTATAATATACGTATCACTACGCACACCACCGTTAACCTTCCTTTCAATTATATTTTATTCGAAAAACTCGTTCGGTAGAAATATAATAATATATTTACTACTCACATATACAGTACAGCGTGTGTGTATGTGCAGTGTGTTGTGTCTCATTCGAGATGTATGAATACGCGCACGAGAAGGCCTTCAGTTGACGCTCAATGTTCATCGCATAATGATCAACGCGCGTAAATATGCCCATGGAGTATAATAATAATAATAATAATAATAATATAATGCGTACCTACTTTCTTAAAAACATAAAGCCACAACGTTTTGTAGTTCAAACGAAGATGAAGCGTTTTTGCTACCTCAATCAATGACTGCTTATAAGATCGCTATCCTCAATGATATGCATACAAAATAAGTAACAGTAATAATAATAATATTCCCTATGAACCTTTATAAAAATGTGCTCGAGATACGTAATAATACAGACGTTTTTATAATCATTCACTATGGCCCAAGCAATATTCCGCTGAACAATAAAAACCAGTTGGTGAACATTCTTGATGTTACGGATGTCCCGTCATAATATAGAATACATAATATAATGTTATTATATTATTCAGGTGAAGGTAAGCTTGATGCAGGTCAGGGGCATCGTTACACCGATGGATGTTGTGACTTTGGCTCAGTGTGAGATCCATTTATATAAACAACGAGTACATATCTTAACGATATAACATACGTTTCTACTAAAAAAAAAAAAAACGAATACAACATTTATTATATACTCTAAAAAATCGAACAAAACTTTACAGTTAAAACCTTATACTGATTTCAGTCTGAAATATCCTATGATCTCAATACTCAACGTGTGTGTGTGTGTCTGTGTGTATACACTATACACACAAGTAATGTCTTGCCTCGAGAAGGATAAAAGAAAATACTTAACACGAATACCAACGATGTAAAAAGAAAAAACATTCAATCATAATCCTATCTGTTTCCGTGTGAGAAAATCTCGATTAAGGAATATGTAGTCACATTCCCCGTGAAGTTATTCGATAAATCACGTAAAATTTTTTACAATATGCATGCTTACTGCGCTCAGATAACTAGATATTGAGCTAAAAATTGCATTTCCCTTGACATTTTTATTTATTTTTTTTTATTAATAATTTTTCATAGTTACCTACTGCACTTACAGCACAACATCAGAAAATTATGTAACGACTGTAATATTACAATTGCAGCATAAATCGAAGAATGGTTAATTTTAGGCAATAGTTAATTAACATTTTGCGCGTTCGATTGCAGTGACTGCAAGTGTATTACACATTTCACATGGACCAACCCAGTAGAATAATATTATCATTGTAATAATATGTATAGTGACAGCTGACAAGTCATCGTTTCACATGCTATATCTATTCCATATAGGTAGAAGCCTGATACTCGATGATCAGTCAGATTTCTACAGAGCAATGCACATATAATAGAAAATAAAGTTTTAGTTTTTATTTTTAATTAATACACAGCGTCGATGTGTTTTTCACGCCCACGCCAAACAACAGTTTGTATACAGTAGTAAAGTTTTCTTAATCAGATAACGTCGGGAAATTGAATTAAATAAATGACATGTTGAATTGAAAACTAATAATCAACACAAATACGAACGAAATCGACCGGAAATTATAAAAATAATGGCTTGTCACTCGAAAACATTTGTTTCGCACTGTGAAAATCATTTTTACAGAGTTGTTATGTGGTATAAATATGTAATACATTAAAATGCGTCACGTCTCGTATGCGTGTCTGTGTGTGTGTGTGTGTGTGTCATGTGTTGGGCCATGTCTATCATATTATTAAATTATCATACCTATTGGCCTATTTTCGGGGGAGGGGAAGTCCCGAGTCTCAGCACCCCCTCCCTACCAGAAGAAAAAAAGGTTCAAAACAGTCATAAATAACTAGCACTTTAAGTGCAGAGAACATTAATATTTATACATATATATACACATATATGTACTTAACTATTTTTTAGACCCTCCCCACAAGCAATTTAAAAACACGTCAATGATCATACCTATATTATATTATTGACTCAAAATGTTATGTTCACAATCACCATAGACTGCTTTATTCATAAATAATAAATATGTTCAGTTGGATTTGATAACGCGTGATGCACTGATGCCACACAAACTCAAAATAGCGACTAACTTCTCATCTCAAACAAGTCAAACGTCATCTGTCCACCACAGTTACTAGGTACCTATTTATTGTCTACTAACTAGTAATACTGCAGTGGCGTGTCGAAGAGGCGTTTAATATTCTTATGTGTCGTGGTTTAAATTGAATGCAATTTGTTTCAAAGGGACAAACATTATGTCAATATTAATTGTTTCAAATATACTGATAGTCCAGTCAATAATAGGTAGTTTTGCCTTGCAAAAAAAAAAAATAAGTACCTAAGTTTTGAAACTTGGGAAAAAGTTTCGTATTGGGGCCCTGATTAAGTATGAAACTATTTGCATTCTAAAAATCCTTGATTACACATTTATAAGCTCATAACCGTAAAATATGCAACTTAAAAACATTTCATAAGGGGAATTATCCTTGTGAAAGAGGTGGGATGGGTACTAAAATATATATAGTGTGCATATAAATTGTTCGTATAAATGTTCACCACAACATAGGTTACACTAGTCCAAATCATCAAAATCTATATCATTAAAATGTGATAGTTTGTGGGAATTTCATTTTTAACACTATGATAGAAAATTAAATACAACACATGGTTCGTATATTGTTAATTTCTTTTTTAACGTTTAAACTGTGAATTTCGACCACTGACAACGCTTCATGTACATGACTAGTGAAAATACCCGTTTGAGGGCAATCCAGAAATGTCCGAAACTCCGAATTACTCACCGTCGCTGTGAATACGACGAAGTACGCGTATAATAATGGGTGCGTATATGCCGCCGCGCTGGTTCACCTTCCACGCTGCCGCGCCATATTGATCGAAAACGTCGCGTTTATAATAACAATTTTATTCGTGATATTATACAATCGGAATAAAAATCACTGATTCCGTTCATCAATTCCCGCACGTTTGCAAATATGTACGTACGTTTTAAAATATGATATTACACGCGGATCGCGGTTGTGCATAGGTGCGTGTGCGTCTCGTGCACGCACTACACCTAAAGTGACCACGTCAACTCCTCCGCCCAACCGCCCGCAATCCAATATTCCCAAAAACCGTTCATCGCAATATCTTGCCAGCGCGGGGGTGTTTTCGTTTAGCATTAATGACGCTGCGGGCGCAACTCTTTATCTACGATGACAAACGATTTCTTCGCTCTCCCCCGTCCCCCCTCGAACCTCCTCGTCAACGGATATTAATTTCAATATATTCATAATAAACCTTTCGTGTGCGCACCCTTCATGGACGATTTCCATTCAACTATACGGCGATAACGCCACCACCACCACACAGAGACAGGTCGCGCACATACACAACAGGCACTATTGCAGATGTACGCGTTCACACGCTGTTCCATATTTTGTAGATGTCATCGTGGACGGGTTTCACTCGCCGAATACCGAAACATGATTGGAATATTTGGAGAAATCGCATATTTATAATACTATAACAACAACAAGGTTAGAAAACCGCGTGTACAACCAGGGACGACTCCAAGGGGGACCCTAGGGGCCGTGGTCCCTTCACAAGCTCGTATTTTTCTAAAAGAAAAAAAATTGATTATTGTTAAAAACAAAATAAAATCAAACTTGGCGTCGCACGATAATGTCGGAAAATAGGTTAATAGCATTATGCATAATTAATATTAATAATGGAATGGATCTTTTTGATCAAAACGATTATATAATTGATGTATTTGCAAAAACTAATATCCGGCTTGAATTTGTATTGTAATAATTTTTGATTTTTTTGTTATAAATTTTTCTGAAGATGATAACTTAGCCTCGACCAAATTTCTGGGGCCGTCTCCGTGTACAACAATACGTACATAATAATATTATGATGCCTATTTTTCACTCGGACGCACTGTTTACACTCATTTTCATCATTTTTCCTCCATCCTAATTTCGAATTAATAATATGTATGCCATCGGTAACCACAGAGAATAGAACTATACAACATAATATTATAAGTTATACGAGTAATGCTAATACTCTAGTACATGGTTAACTAGTTGAAAATTCAGTTACCGGTACCATCGCTAAGAATTGACAGCAGTGAGCCATCTAGTACTTATATAAATCTTAAGGTACCTACGACAACCGTAGTTCCAGTGCCGTAACTATAAGGTGAACATAATTAGCAAGGTCTCGAACGCCAAAATGTAAGCAACAATATTTACTAAAGTTATTATTTTGATGTAACATATGAAATAATTCATAAAAACTTTAAAAAAATTTGTATTATTGTATGGATATCACTTAAAAAATTCAGTATTAGTTGAATTTGAATCAATCAGTTTCTATTTAACACGTTGAATGTATAGTTGTATTCGTTTGGATGCGGGTGGAATGCGTCTTAAAATTGTTGCCTCGTATAGTCGTATTAAATTATTGCTAGGTACGGCTCAGCTAGCGTACAGATCGCAAGGCGAACGGATCGATATAGGTCGTTGAACCGGGGATATCTGAATTTATTGTTATCGCGACGCCGCCGCCACTGACGGAGTGCGCGTTGACGCTTTGTCTGACACACACACACTCACGTATCAATTAATTGTAATCATATTATAATAACGTGTTTTTAATAAAGTATAATAATATAATAATACGTATTCGTCTGATGAGAACGACCACTGCAGCAGCTGCTGCAAGTGTGCATCGTTGCACATGCGGCAATGAAGTCTAATTATTTAAAATTATCGACTCGATCGGATGTGAACAACCGATTAGCTGTTGGTTATATTAATATCCCCGCACTACTTTGATGTATTTTTTTTCGTCGTACAATCCTAACTCGGTGAATATTACGTGTGTTGTATACGTTCCGACACAATGACACGACTATACAATTTCCTGTACAATGCAGGTATACATATTATATATATGTACAACTTTTGAACGATATTGTTATAATTTTATATATATTTATTTTTTATTTTTTTGTATTTTTATGATCCAACGTAAATCGCGACTATGACTATAGCTTACGTCCCACGCCGATATTTTTCTTTTCTCCACGGCGCGGTGGTTTAGAGACGTTTGAGCTCCGGGGTGTGTTTTATTATTTAATAATACAATATTTGTACGTAATCGTTGTAACTTATCTTTTCAATGTGCTCGTACACAATAGATAGAACAGAACACGATGGAAGAAAAAAAATTTGTTTAGCTGTTACACACCGACGTCGGCTCTACATTGTAGGTATAGACATTATTCTTCCCTATTGTTGTAAAATATATCTTACGTTAATGACCTTTTTTTTCCTCCGGCCGTAAAACAAACACAAAGTTCGTGGCGCTCTGTTGTTCATTTTTGTTCTTCGTCGCTAGAACGTGTTGCCAGTGTGTTTATGCGAAATTAACAGACACCATGTATAATAATAGTAGACAACCATTTTTGATACTTATATAGATGGGCCCCTTCGCCCAAAAAAACCATCATTAAGCCTTTTTAAAATCACCAACACGACCCGGCTTACTGTCAAAAGCTCAGAACCCGGGACATATCGCGAAAGCCCAGAAGAATTACGAATAATGCGTTTGAGTTGCGAAAAAAAAAAAAAGCTGTGACTATTTTTGCAGACCTGCACGCATCGTGGTATCGGTCGGTCATAAAGTATACTTACGATTTGTTCTTCTTTTAAGTTTTAACCCACTTCAACTTGCGTGTACTACATGGTCAAGTCGAGATAATGGGATAGCAGTGAGCGCAATTTTCGTACAGGGACTTTTATTCGTTTGCATTTACAACCCAACAAGACTTTGAAAACAAAATGGAATCGAACACTGGAAAACAAACCCGTCTGCATTATATAGGTAGTAGGTACACTGCATAACTGTGAGATAAAGGAAAATCCGGCACATAATTTAAAATCGTGTTTTACTCCAGTTTTTGATCTTCTTTAAGAAAATATTTTCAAAAAAATTTCATAAAGAACAAAACACATGTGCAAGCTCATGATAAATAAATAGAATAATGTATCATTTGATATTATTTTTTCCGCAACAACACCATCAGACACAAACATTACATCCAATTATTTTCGTATGTTAAAATATATTTTATTCGAATCGTTCATAAATTCAATGACTGTATAAAAAGTGATAATGTCCTTCGTTACGTCAGGTATTTCATAATAATACAATGTAGCATATTTTAATGTTTTAAGATACTATAATATTATGATTAATTGTCTTCTTGAGTTTGGGGAATACTTTTAGCTCCGCTATTGTAATCGTACATTTTCATAACAAATGATATAGAATAAGAAAAAAATCGTTAACAAATTAAAAACTTAAGCTTAGTAAGTACACTATACGACTATAAATTTAATAATATGACAATTATTATGTTATTTACATTTATCAGATGCTTAAAATTTAGGAATAAATAATAATAATAATTTCATCATAGTGGAGTAATACGATAGTATTATTTGGGAAAAAACAAATATTCTAACTTGCAAAAATGTTCAAAATTTAAAACAGCATTTAACATATTTAGCACAAAGTTCCAGTTTAATTGCGTTATACATACCTGCTGATAGTGCACTCAAATTTAATTATTCTAATTGTATAATATTATCTTGTGATAATGTTTTTATCAAAACTTATTGTGTATTATTTTCATTCAATTTCAAATTTTGTACTTCGTAATATTGAATATTAATAATGATTTTTTTACCGTAATTACAAAGCTGAATTTTTCACTGCAAAATGTATTTCAATAAATAAAAAAAACTATATAGATTATACTAAATTATACTTAGTATAAATAATTAAAGGTAATGCGTTAAACTCATCGTAAGATATGTAGGTACGCTTAATGAGGTGCATTTAGTCATACCGACGACGCTGTAAAATGTTTAACTGATAATAATACAAATTAATTAATTTTTATCTTCGCTAGAATTTCAACGAATTATTGAAATAAGATTTGTATTGTAAAATCCTCATACCTTTTTTAATACAGTATCTATATATTACACATATAACGATGGTTGTCGGTTTTATGTAGGCACTTTTATTTTTTACGGATAATATGTTGTTTATTTATAACTATTAAAAGTCAAAAACTTACAAATATTAACCATAACTTTATTTGTTAACCTCTGAATGCATTTAAAAGTTCAAGCAAAACTGTAAATACTTTATGAAGTATATTATGTTTGAAATCCTATAGTATAATATTAACAACAAATAGAATTATAATTATATCTGTAATATTATTGGGTTATAATCATTAACGCTCGGGAATATGAAAAAAATAAAATAACATTACATAGAATAAATAAATTGAGATCATTTACTCTTTTTAGGTTTCGCAAAAAATGGAAAAATGGACGAATTAGAAGATTCATTCAAATTTATTGAACTAATCGAAAGTTGCGATTTAATGTAAAACGACTGATAAAAACTCTTATTGGTATTTGTACCTCGTACAACCTGGTACCTATTTATTAGTTTTATTATTATAACAAAAATGAAATACAATAATTCTACCTAAACGAGAACATTACATAAAATAAATTGATATTTATAAAAAAAAAGATTGAAAAGTACACGAGTAATGAATTTTAAATACTGGCTATTGGATAGAAGATTTCTTAAATGTCTTATTCCATTCCATTCCATTTGATTTTAATTTCTTTCTATACGTATGTTAATTCAACTATTCAAAAGTCAAATTCAAGTATAAAGAGTTATTGCTTCACTAATTGCTTAGTAATTATGTTTGATGTAAGTATAATGATATTTTTTAAATTATTTTTTCTGACAGTTCAATACGTTTAATTTGAGCACCTGTATATTTTATCTTTTGAATAAAATTATATTTACAATGTCCAATAATTTTCGACCAATATGTATGTGTATGTACATTTACCTAGTTTTTGTAGTTTTAATATTTAAATCACAAAAATGTAATGTAGTTAAGTAAATATGTTTACGCAGAAACTGTTTACAACAGAATTCGATGAAATTCGCACATAAGATTAAACTAATTAAGTAAGAATTAATATCTGTTCGACACCTCGAAATCTTTTTTGAATAGACCATTTAGGAATAAACTTACATTAAAATTATATATATATATATATATATATATATATATATATATAGATTATGATTGTGTTTTTAAACTGTTGTTGGATAATCTATTATTGATGCAGCCAAACAATTTTGCTTTTCTATAGATTGACGGTTTGAGTCATAGAATTATTATTCAATTACATCCATCTCTGTTGAATAATTTAATGACGATTCCGGATCCGTAAGTTGACGTATAGAGGTTAGTCCGGTACATTTCTGACCTTAAATAATTTAAGACAATGTGACAATTATGTTTCGAATAGTACCTATATTTATTCCTAAACCGTACGTGGTAATCGACATTAAAATGTTAATATACTGATATTTATCTGCAGACGCTTTGTTATTTACGTATTACACATGCGTACGTTGAGTTTTAATGTATTCCGATGAACAGACGAAAACCGACGAACGTGTACTGTCGTAAACTTCATTCCCCCCCTCCCATTATTAATAATTTGGTATATCCGGAGTATAGACAGGTTTATTATTATTATTTTATTTTTTCGTAAATGTAAGCGTTGTTGAATTGTTATACTCAAATAATAAATGCTTAGGTCATTAAAAATCAGAATAATCAGATTGGTATGATCACTTACGTATGATTTGATCATATACCTATATAGCAGGGATGGCGAACCTATGTGTCGCGTGTCACAGGGTGACACGTGCACATTATTTCAGTGATATGCCAATTTAAATATAATTCATAAGTTTTACTTCATTTTCCAAAAAAATTACTGATAATTTGTAATTATTTTTAATTTATTATTGTAATAATAAGATATTATCACGACTGTGGATATAATTAACTTAATATATATTTACTTAACAAACAAAATCATGTTTATATGTTTAATTAATTATTTTTCAAGCAAAAATATGATTTGAAAAAATTTTGACACGTGAGGTAAATAAAATCAAACCAAGCATTTTGAATTGACACGCAGTTATTAAAAGGTTCGCCATCCCTGCTATATAGTATATAATATAGATCGTCTGAGAAATGGTATCGTCATAAAAGACATTTATTTACATCTAGAACATTAAGCTTATAAATAAATGTCTGATTTCATATATTCCGTGATAATGTCAACCGGTGGAGTGGAAAATTAGGTATTTGAGAGGCAGCCAACTCGGAGTTTTAAAAGGGGTTGTGGTTGTGGCGGAGCCGTGATGTGATTTGTTGTAAACAAAATCCCATTTATAGCAATTTTTGTGGGGGTGCAGGAATTACAGTAGTAATTGATGGGTGTGTATTTCATAAGAACACTTTTGGCCCTGGAGATTTCTAAGTAAACCACATCACAATCACTATAAGGACCTTTAAATAGTTCGTCCTACTCGACAGTGAAAAATAATAAGATATAAATACAATTTTGTTCCTATCATAAAAAATATATATATATAATAAAGTTTAAAGACATCATAATAAATTAATAATATCTATGGAGAAAATTATACTTGAAAAAGTAATAAAAGTGTGTTTGAACAATGTTCAAATCGTTCTGTGTCTAATAAATAGTACAGATACACTCAAAATATAAATAGTTCTAAAACATGGTTTGAAATTTTGTAACTTTAACATATTAAATTATTAACTAAAAGATTTGTAAAGTAAATATATTATATTCTGACGTTAAAATATCAAAACAAAATAAATTTGAATTATTCATAAAATGAATTAAAGAATACCGATGATCTTATCATATATTTTCCTTTAATCATCACTGTATGCGGTTTGACTATAGTTCTATAGTTACTGTAGTAATTAATAAGTGATAAATGAAAATTGATTATTATGTAGTTCACCGTGAGGTTTTTGCTAGACACAATTTCAACTAAAATAAAAAATATTTTTCGGGGTAAAATCGTATGCAACACGGGACTTCAATTCTTGGTTCGAAAATTAATAATAATTATTATCATACACGTAAACTCTTGAAAAAAATGAAAACCAATTCAATTTTTTTTTTTTTTTCAATCTGTTGAAATTTCTACTACACTACATATATTTTATATCTATCCTATAAATTATAATAATTGATTTAATATTTCAAAACATTAATTGTAGACTATGATTTTTTTCCGTGTAGATACAATGTCTTGCTATAAAACAAATTCGTTCGGTCATAACCCACACGACCGATTGTCATTGTGAATAATTATATTTGGCTGCATCCGAGTTGGGTCCCAAATTTATAATTGCTACACTAGTTGGGTCCCGAATTATTTTAGGTACTATACTAGTTCGGTTCCGGATTTTTGTGGGTACTTTATACTAGTTGGGTCCCGGATTTTTTTAGTTACTACACTAGTTGGGTCCTGAATTATATTAGCAACAACACTAGTTCTTAAATATTTTTTGGCAAGTACTACACTATACTAATATTTTCCTTCCTATTTTAACAAACTTAGGACTGTCTATAGACATATATGATCTATTTAGACCACAGGTATGGTTAAAAATGTTTTAAAAATATAAGTTATTAGAATTTTATAAAAAAATAAATCACTTTTGTGTTGGTAAAAATATTGAATAACACTGAAATTATTACACGAATGTTCGAAAACCACTTACGTCTTTTTTATTACGAATATCCTAATAATCATATTATATACGTATAAGTACTTTTCATTTACTTTTCAATTTAATAAAATTATATTAATATTATTGTATAATATTTTAACTAACTATCAATTACTTATACTTAAGCATTTTTAATATTTAAAAAAAAAAACTGTAAAAACATTTTTAACCATACCTGTGGTCTAAATAGACCATAGGCAGTCTGTTAAAATGAGAATGAAAATGTTGGTATAGTGTAGTACTTACCAAAAAATATTCAGGAACTAGTGGAATACCTATAATATTTCGAGACCCAACTAGTATAGTACCTTTAAAAATCCGGGACCCAACTAGTATAGCACCTTTTAAAATCCGGGACCCAACTAGTACACTACCTGCGATTAGCCCCTAGTATTCGGGACCCAACTCGGATGTGCCGTTATATTTTACTGTGACCAATATTGAATTTATAAATATCGATTAACGAGCCAAAGTCTTGTCCCTAAATCCTGATAGAACATCAGGTAGGCCAGACGTAAAGCCTTGGGAATGTGTGATGATGAAAAGTTGCAAAGTACCTATACGGTTCTCTTTTAATTTGCATTTAGTTGAAGCATTTTTTAAACGAAACCCCATCTAATGGTTTAAGTTATCAAACAATGTACAAAACTCAATGAAAATACTGTATCCATAATATTTATTTACAACAGATAAAAATATTCCAAGAGCATATAGCTATGTTTTAATGTTTTATATTTAATAAATAATCATATCGACGTTATAATCATATATTATATATCTTATATAATATAAGACGTCCATAAAAACGCTATCTTGAAACAAAAATAATTTACCAATAATAAACGTTTTAAATTTTAAACCATCAAATTTTAAATCACCAGAATATGAAATTATTACAGCGCTGCAGCGGAATGGTTGGAATTGAATTAGTAAAACCCGTATTTTCATGAATATAATTTAATCTCTTTTGAATTTAATAATAAAAGAAAAAAAATAATGGATATGGATTATGGTTTATTAAACATACAAAACTACTATCTGAAAACTATATTGATGATTTATCAAACGTATTGACATTTGTGAGATTATAAATAAATCACATTTTATTTATTTGTGCTAAATGAGTTTCAACATTAACTTACTCACTTATTTTTAATTCTTATACTATGTACATTTATTATAACTATACGTATATATGTATAATATATACTAGTATTTACAACCAATGGAATTATATTGTCCATAATATTTTCCCTTGAGAAAAAAATATTTCTTCGGTAAATGATTTACTGGAGTAATTCTATTACTCATTAAATAATTGAATACATTCAACGATCACAAAATAGTACCGATAAAATACATCGTCATAAAAACTCAATTGAATTTTATTATCAATTCATCCTCATCCTATATCAGGAACTCATTAATAATTAAAAAATACTATTATTTTAGTTTTATATTAAATAGTTCCCATTTGCAACTTCTAATAAATATATATTGATCTGATAGATATAACTTATCAAAAATCAAGTCATTATTATTGATTCGAAATTCGGTATGATTATTGATCAACTATACACCCCGATATATTAAACGAATGTAATTAAACGGGTGAGTAATAAATTGAAAATGTGCCCCACAAATTATTTATGCATTGTGTAACTCCGTGGTATTTTCCATTCAAGAGGTTATCACATAAAAAAAAAAAAAAAAACAATTTTTTGTGTAACACCCAAGTAGTTGTGTACCCGACAGTTGTGATATTTTAATGTAATTTATTGTAATTATAATAAATAATGAAATTCAATATGCATTTCGAGCAATTATAATATTTTGCCGACATATACCGGTTTTTTTCTTGTTTTAACAATTTCATTACACTGCACATAATTCGACACTTCGACTAGATACAAAGAAAAACAACTCACAGCAGAATATAATTAAATAAATATAATTAACCGTACTGAATGAAAAAAAAACATATTTATGTAGATAGGTAACTAAAAATGTTATCATTATTATTAAATTATATATAGCTTTTACTCGCAATTTTATCAAGTCTACTAATGAATCGTTCGATGCTATACCAAACCCAATACAATAATTATCGATTCCCGCGTGCATAAAATAATTATGAATTCAAATCCAGTATAGTAAAATGATTGTTTAATTTTTTTTTTTTTTTGGAAAAAACTTTAACAGATATTAATTATTTGAATCCGTTTTAAAATATTTTACTATATTAGTGCACATCATTATTTTTAATTTAACAAATATGACGATTCCTCGGCGGCCGCGTCATGAGAATGTAATAATATTCGAATACATGCACACACAAATACACATTCCATTTATATTATTGCAATGATAGTGTGTGCATGCATGTAAACCGTTCGACAGCGAAAAAACATCCATCATCGTTGTCAATTCCAAAGAAGAATATTTTCGATAAGTCAGATGCGTACAGTATTATTATGATGTATGAATTAATGCAGTATTACAATACGAAAAAAAAATATAAAAAAATTATGTATACATCAAAAGCATTGAGCCGTGGTGATATCAGTACAAAAGCGACGACGGGGACGACACCCGTGTTAACGGACTTGACGGTGGTGTGTCGCCGTCGGTAGAAGTCGGGTAGAATCCTCACGCGTCGACCGAAGCATTTTGTCGCTATCGGCCGATAAAAAGTAAATAAACATAATACTATACAATATAATATAACATGATATTGTATGCGTGTACGCGAGTTTGTATTTTTTTCTCGTCCCCCTTTAACACTCGCGCGTAATATTATGTGCATAATAATAATATATATAAATATACAAACGGATATGATATATTATAACGATGTATTATTATTATTATTATTATTTATCGCCTTAACCTTTGTCGGATTTTTTCCTTTCGCATTATTGCAAGGAAACGTCTCCGGACGCGTCCTGCGTCCGATATAATATTTTAAGGACGCGCGTCATGCATACAAGAGACGGCCCGGTGGCGGCGCGTGATTTCTTACCGTTTTTTCCGAGACGTGCACGAGAAACACGTCCACACCGCGTCTAACATGTCGTCGGGACGCGTGTGAGCGCGTGTGTGTCGCGGTTCTAAGCACACGCGGCTGCTCCGTCGTCGTCGTCGTCGTCGTCGTCGTTGTCGTCGTCACCACCAACGTCTTCCCCTGCCGATCAACGCACACAGTACGGCAAACTATACGCACGCACACACGGTTGGTTCCGCGTATAACCGACCCAATTTTACCGCGTTTTTATTTATTTAAAACACTGTACGCACTACATACAGTTATTAAGCGTAAGTATAATGTAATAATAATAATTATATGTTCAGTACGTAACCGTTTTCGGCGGGCACACACGAAATACACCGCGCACAAGACGAAGGAAAATTTAACCAACCCCCCCCCCAAACCGCGACCCAGTATTTATTTAATTTTTCATCATTTTTATTACTATTATCTCGTTCGTGTATGTTCGACGTTCGATTAATTACGTTGAAAATGATTTACGTAAAAAAGACAAGAAAAAAAACTATGGCACGCGCGCTCTCTCGCGTCGTAACACACACACACACGCTCACTCGGGCACGTAATATCGTCACGCACTCGCCCACGGCACACACACGCGCGCACGACGGACGACGACAACCGCACAATCGTCGGAAAACCACTGTGGGACGGCTGCTGCACGCGGCGACGGCGACTGGCGAGCACGTGAAAATCGGTGGACGCGCGACGGGAAAAAAAAAACCGACGACTGCATCGACGGTGTATTATGCCATAGGTGGTATTATGTAGTGTGCACACAGGTAGTAATAGTAGCAGCAGTTACTATATTATTGTTGTAGTAATGGTAGTAGAGTCAAGTACAAGGTTACCGCCGGCGACCGGTTTGCGCAACTACCAGTACATATTGTAATATTATAGGTATATGTTATTTTTATTATTATTATTATTATTAGGTACGAGTACAACTCTTGGTTTTTGGTTTTTATTTATTTATTTATCTTCCTATTCTTTATTTCGTTTTGTTGTTTAATAGAAAAATAATACGCGACCGTACCGAACAACAATATCGCGTGTTGTAACTGTTGTACCTGCGCTATACATTCGAATCGGGTTGTTACATATTATGCGATTAGACGGGTATAAGTGCTGACGATTAAAAGGACGAACAGAAAAGAGACGGAAAAAAAATTGAAATTTAATGTCACCGAGTGTAATCCGCGTAATGCGCGCGCGCTCTCGTCAAGTTCGCATAAACCGTCGTGGTTAACAAGACGCGTACCGTGTGTTATGTCTGGTTCCGGACTGCCTCGAAAAAACAATATTCCGTCACCGCGTGCGTACGAACATGTATTAATTGTGCTAAGCCAAAACGATCTCATTAACGGTACCTGTACGGTTATAATAATATATTATGTACTGCTGCCGTGTTTTTAATCTTATCTCGTCCGCCGGGATTTGGCGGTGCGTGCGCTAAAGAGAGGGGATGGGGAAAAGAGAGAGAAAGATAGTTCTATTATTATATTAGTATGTATACGCCTGTGGAAAGGTCTAAAATATTCAATTGTTAGTACAAAAAGCTGAATTTCAAATAAATCTATATGTATACGTACTTTGCTGGAGTTCGGGAGGAGCCTGTACATACCAAATGAATTAAATCTATATCATAGAAATTACGAACATTTTTTCTATATTTAATATAATGGACACAAAACGATTCCACGTTCTACAATACTTGATTTGTAAGTGATTTTTTTTTTTTTTTACTTCTGTAATGAATAAGATTACTCACTTTAAATTTTCAAAGTTTTCTAAAATACACTTTACATCTTGTACTACACAAAGTGTGTCGTACAGTACACCAGTACACGCAATTTTGAGCCCTGACGCGTGTGTTTCCACTCGTAAGAATGTGAGGTGAGTGTGTGTGTGTGCGGGTGTGTTTGCGTGTATTCACTTGTGTATATGTGAAGAAAAAATGACAAAGAAAAGAAAACATATATATATATATATATATATATATATATATATATATATATATATATAAAAAAA